>JNDS01005188.1:0-70295 GCA_000697035.1 Rhizopus stolonifer B9770
CCTTTTTTTTCCTTTTTTTTCCTTTTTTTTTTTTTTTTTTCTCTCTTATTCATGCTTTCTTCTTTAGCACGTTCACTTTATAAAAAGATGATTGTTCAACCTGTTCCTTGCCTTAAAGACAAGTGAGTATATATGATTCATAACACTTTTGGGTTAATATTATTAGCTACGCGTATCTTTTATTAGACAAAGCAACTAAACAAGGTAAGCATAAAAATTCATTGATAAAAGTGCATTGACTCTCCCTCCTTGATTTAGCTGCTGCTATCGATCCTGTAGAACCCAAGAATGTATTCAAAGCATTGGATGCTTATCCTGATTATACACTCTCCATGTAAGTTACACACATCCATGTTCTGCTTACAAATCCAACTAGGATTCTTACCACTCATCATCATTGGGACCACGCAGGTGGTAATGCTGATTTATTGACACAAGCCAACGTTCCCTGCTATGGTGGATCAAACCAAGTCAAGGCAGTGACACATGTGTTGAAGCCTAACGAAACAATCCAGATAGGCACCATGACCATCCGAGCTCTGGCCACAGCAGGACATACAATGGATCATATTTGTTATCATGCACAACAAGACAATGAGCATGCTGTCTTTACTGGTGACTGGTAAGATCCATAGTAAAAAAAATAGATACGCACGCTCACAACTTGTCGCAGCTTATTTTCTTCAGGCTGTGGTCGATTCTTTGAAGGCAGTCCGAGTGATATGTGGAAAGCATTTGGGGAACTGCTCAGATTGCCTGACGACACTCAAGTTTACTTTGGTCATGAATACACGCGCTCCAATTTGAAATTTGCAGCTCATGTTGAACCTAACAACAAGGATATTCAAGAAAAGATTCAATGGGCACAAGAAAATGAATGCACCACACCTTCAACTCTCTTGAACGAAAAACTGACAAACCCATTTTTGCGTGTAGAATCTATCGGACATTTGATTGACCCTAAACTTTCTTCGACAACCGAGTTGCTCGGTAAGCTTCGAAGCATGAAAGATAGTTTTTAAAAAACAAAATTATAAAAGAGTTTTATTTGAAAAGCGTCTCATCTTCACCTCGTGTTGATTTCCGTGTTCGTCCATAGTGATGAACGTGTCACCTTGTTTGTAACCCGAAGTAGAACTGACGGAACGACTGGGTGTGCTGGATCGGAAAGAACGGCTGATAGTAGGCAGCCTAGAAGATGAATGACTGGATAGTCTCTGTGAGTAGTTGGGTGATAATTTTTGGGAATAACTCGGCGATAGTTTTTGTGAGTAGCTGGGTGACAGTAAATTTTGGGAATGGTGTTGTGAGCAACTCGGCGATAGCTTTTGAGTGTGTTTTTGGGATAGTTTTTGGGAATTACTTGGCGTGGGTAATTTGATTGTCGGATTCGCTTTTCGTGTCTGGATAAAGCCTTCGTTGGGTTCTTTGGTCGTCTTGGGTATAAAGTCACCTTCCAATAGAGCGTGGTCTCGTAAGAACTGTGAAAGCTCGGCCCATCCACCACCCACACGGACCATGACCATCTTGCTTTTGAGTACACGACAATAAGCCAGTTTGGGGTTCAAATGGCCGAACCAATAACGACCGACTTCCCCCGGAACCATCTTGATCTTGACCTGATAAGGTGCATTGTTCACAATTCGTCCTATTTCCATGTCCAGATCGTTCTTGGGATCTGCCACATAAACACTGGATTGCTTTTTTGGAGTACGTGTGGGTAGAGACGATTTTCGGGCACGGTCTTTTTGGCCCAGTTCAATCTTGCGCGTCTTGTACTGTCTTTTGAGATCTTGCCAACGTTTTTCGATCCCGGACAGATGGTCGCTAGCCAATCCTTGCGCGGCCACATTACTCATCACACAATCCTGGGCAGTCTTGAGCATATCTGTCATTTTGTTATCGTAAGATGCAAACCGGGCATCCAGCTGCGTCAGTTTAGTCTGTAAATCGTTTCGACTCAGACGGTTCATCAAAATACCCGATTTGCCAATCGCTTCTTCCAGTGAGCTCTGCATCTTTTCCAAATCATCCGCCGCAGTCAAGAACCTACCAATCTCAAGCGCTCCTTCCAATTCCCTCTGCTTTTGATTCCTGGCTTCCCTCAGTTCATGGTCATTCAATGTTGTCAACTCTCTGTTTACTTTCGCCAGCTTTTCAAACAATCCTTCCACTTGAGATTGACGAAGCATACCAGATAGTGTGTCAGTCAGTTTAGGCACATGAATGTTCTCCAGATCATCCGTTATCTGTTTTTTCTGGTTCTCTGTCCATTGTTGCTGTCGTAGTCTGTTCACCTCCTCACGTATCTCTTGTTGTCTCTTTTCTACCCCTTGAAGCGTACCACCAAACACGTCGTTCATATCCTTGTAAGCTGTCTCCAGAGACACCAAATCGTGTTGAACAAAATGCTCCAATCCACTGCCATTCATGTGTTTTAAAGCTACCGATCCCTGTGCCAGCAGAGACTCCCAATGATGGCGTGAAGGATAACACTTTACAAAAGTTTCCATTTCACTGTGCGCGACTCTCAAACGATCGAATATATCGTACGATCCAAGATTTTCAATGCGACGAATCAACGGTTTGTATTGTTCCGTCAATCTATCTACTTTACTCTTGAGCGACTCAGGATCCAGGCTGTATTCTTGCTTAATCTGAAGCATGCTATCACTCAGTGATTTGGCTTGCTCTAGACAGTACTTCTCAAGGAGTTGGCGGACAAGCTCTTTTAAACTGGCATGCGTGCTCTGAACAGTCTGTTCGATTATGGCATTGATGCCATCGTCTGCAGTTGAAGGACGTGTGGATCTCGCTTGTTCGTCACACTGGGGATAAGAAATCGGTTGCATACAAAATTCGTCTACTTGTTGAGCAAATTCATCTATTTGCTGACCAAGCTCCACTTTATGCAACACATCTTCGATGGCCAAGAGTGTGTGGCCCTGTTTGAAGAGCGCAGAGGCATTTTTGCTAAATGCGTCAAGCTCCAGATGTTGTTTGATCACCTCTTGTGTGAATTGAGCGAGATGTTGAAAATGCATCCAGTGCTGATCGAGTGTTTCTTGTCTACGCTTAACATGCGTATTGTCCATAAATTTTTGCTGTATCACTCGTTCGTAAGCCTGCTGAGTCAAGCGATAGTCTGGTTCAAAATCGGCCAGACAAGACTGTATGTGTTCAGCTGACGATTTGCTGTTTGTGCCCGAGGGTCTCCATTGTGCCCTTTGAATAAACTTCCAAGTACTGGCCGTAGTCTGTGTAATCCAATGCATGCTCTGAGTATAAAGCGAATCCCAATGAATTCTGTTTTCCAAGCAGTCCAAGTCCAATCCACGTTGCTCCAAGGCCTGTTCGAGCCGATCGAGCTGCGGCTCCAGACCTGTGGTGACGTCTTGCCGAATCCCATTGAGCTTAGCAATCTGCGCCTCTCTCTCTTTTCGTAATCTGTACAAGTCGACTTTATCTAGGGCACTCCATTGCGTGTTGTCCATTGCCCGTATCCGTTCCTCCACCCAAGCCGACAGACGCTGAATTTCACACGCCCGATGATATTCCTCGAGGTCTTGTGCCAACACTCTTTTTAAGCAAACCAAACTCGCGGTGTGTTCTTGTAGCTGTTTCTCCAATCCCGAGGGTATTCTGGCCATCAAGCTAAACAGCTCCTGATCGAATCCACCCACATGTTCAGCCCAAGTCGAGTCCCTCCTTTCTCTTCTCAACTGTTCTCCAGCCGTCTTGAGATCCTGACAATGTGTAACAAGATCGCAAGTGATTACGTATTCTTCCACCCGTCGCCTAGCTTGCGTCAAGGTTTTCATCAGCCTCTCAAAGCGCTGCTCCAGATCCGTTTGTTGAGTCTCAAGCGGGCCGAGCTCCTCATGCGAGGCCTCGTCCAGATTCTGATAGAGATCGACGGTGGTCTTAAACTGGCCCTGGTCAAACACGGCACAATCGGTTTCAATCCAAACAAGCTCCTCAATCAGTTGGTTTCTCAAGCCGACCTGCCGTGTCCTTGCCATAAAGATATCTAGTCGCTCGCTCGTCGCAGCTAACCAATTCACACTCTTTTCCAGCGCTTGCTCCCAATCCGCACGTAGGGTCATAATTTGTAATTCATAAGATCGTTGTTTGAGCAAATGCATCAATCGGTCAAGCGCTCTCAGGGTTGAAAAGGTGATTTCAATCGTGGTTGTATCGGCTGGGCTTAAATCATTACTGCTTCCCGTCAATTGCTTCACATGCGCTCTAAGCCGAGCCATATCCTGCTGGTCAAACTGGTCCACTTCCTTCTCCAAAAGTTCATGCTCTCTGTTCAATTCATCCAATTTTTTTATGGCGGGCGATTCCAATCGACAGATGCGTTGTTCGATCCAATGTTGAATACGTTCCGCTTCTGCAAACCAGATCTTGACTTCCTTGAGCCAACAAGAAATCAAGTCGTAACGTGCACGGATACCAGAGGGCACCCATCGGATACACTCCATTTCTTTCTCGAGATTGCGGATGCCCGTGTGTTGTGTAGTGTGGAGCATCTTGGCTTGGATGAAATCCAGTTGGTTGCGTACAAATTGTTGATATTCAAGCGCAGACTTGACTGCATCAAGTGCCGATAGATTTGGATGTAAACAATCAGGCAAAGTCACTTGTTCATCATTAAGAGTGACTAATACAAAAGGGTTTATTATAGTAGTTATTGGTAGCAGCTTACCTTTTTGGTCTTGGTGGTAAGCCTCTAAGCGTTGTGTTAATAAACATTGGCTGGTCTGTATCCATGTGGCGTTGGCATACTCTTCTGGAAAGACGGTAGGAAGACTGTCAAGCCAGTTGGATTGGTGAAGGTTGACTCCTGCTGTTTGAAAGAGTGCATAAATTTGTGATTCATTCGGTTCAATCACTTGTTGAATGAGGTTCACTTTCTGAAAAAAGAAGCGATGCCCTAAACAGGCCATTGTTTTATCGTTGATTGAATTCAAATCCTCAATAGGTTCGATTAATCCCAAATGAACGTATATTTCAACTTGTTTCTGTAACCATGCCAGCATGATAAAAAAAAAAAAATTAAAAGAAAAGAGGGGGCAGCTTTTTTTTTGCTTAAACTACAGAAAAAATAGGGAGAAGGGTACACAAAGATGAGTTTTAAAAAAGACAATTTTTATTTTTTTAAAACTTGTTGAAAGCCTTGGAAGCACCCTTGGCTTTGGAGACCTTGACAACGTTGAAACGAACGGTCTTGGAAAGAGGACGACATTGACCGATGGTAACATTGTCACCACTATTTTTAAAGTTAGCAAAACATGAAAGGATATCAAAGGCTTGGTGGAGCCGCTACCTCACCAACTACCTCATCCAAAAATAGAGCGATAAAAAAAAAAAGAAAGTTGTGTACTTACACTTGGATGGCTTGGTTATCGAAAGCAGGGGAAACGTGAGCAGAGACGTTGCTGTGACGCTTTTCGTAACGGTTGTACTTGGGGATGTAGTGAAGGTAATCACGACGAACGACCAAAGTACGGTTCATCTTGGTAGAGACGACAACACCGGTCAAGATACGACCTTGGATGTTGACTTCACCAACGAAAGGACACTTCTTGTCAATGTAGGTACCAACCTTGGCTTCCTTGGGGGTCTTGAAACCGTTACCGACTTCCTTGAACCAACGTTGGTTACGCTTCTTGGCGTCCTTGGAGTTTTGGAAGATACCAGCTTGCTTTTGGAAGGCCTTTTCGGTCTATTATTGATGATAAGTAATTTAATCTTGATTAGATAATAAGTAACTTACTTGGTGTTCCATTTTTCAAAAGTAAAATAAGAGAAGTAGAAAGAGAGAAAGTCTAGAATAAATTTTTTTACAAAGTTTTTATTTAGAAAAAATAAATCAAGTCACAACAAGCCACTATTACAATTAAAGGTACAATAAAGAGAAAGAAAAATTTATTTACAATAGAAAGAGGAAGAGAGAGAGGGGGGGGGATATAAGCTAAGAAAGAGAATTAAACACTAAGGAATAAGTTGATGGTATTTGAAGCTCTATTTTCAAAGGCCATCTGAACATCTTCATCCGAATTAATTGTAATAAAATCACCGTCTTCATCTTGATATTTTAAACGCAAGATATTATCTGATTGAAGATTAGCCACCAAACGAATCTTTTTATCCACTTTATCGATCAGATCCGCATAGCCAATATGATAGCCACACATGATCACATAGATGCCATGGTTAAAGTTCAATTTGAGTTTCAGTGGAGCATCGAGGGATGAGGGTGGTGCCATGGTGTAGAGTGCTCGGGAACTAATGAACTGTGGCATCTCGTCTGGTATCTGCGGCTTTTGTTTAATGTTGGGTGAACTCTGAGATCGAACTCGGGTGTATGTGAAAGGTTGACCGGGGGCCACTGATTGTGATTGGCTACGATTAAATAAGTGTGGGTAGTCTTCCAGGCGTGGTGAGGAAGGGTGAGAAAGAGGTGGGGATAGTGGATAATCAGTATGGTGGGAACTAGTGCGAGGTAAAGGCTTGATATGACGCACTCTTCTAGGTTCTTCATCCTCACTGTCCGCACTAGTGCTATCATCGTCTGTTCGTAGAAAGGCTGGAATCTCGGTGAAAGTAGCTGACTTCATAGACATGAGTTGTGTGTTGGACACATTGGGGCGTATAGGCTTCATTCTCTTCTGCAAGGTGAATTCCCACAGCTTCATTTGTTCTTCGTTTCTAAAACGAAAGATGACGTGGTCTACTTCCTTTTCTTTCCAATCAATGATCAAACTAGTCGAACCTAGATGGCGTATTTTGAGAATGCGCTGAGTGATAATCATCCCCTTGGGCTGGAGACTTCCTCGCTTCTTTTTTTTTATGTAAATGGTATTGTTTGAATTCTGCTTGTGCTCTTTACAGAACAACAAGATTCGATCAAACAAATAGACGTTCATCTCTTTTTCGGCAGCGTCTGATTGAGCCATCCAGAGCTTCTCGTGTAAGAGCAGGGCACCAAACTGATCAATCTGGGCTGGTTGCAATTCATCTACTCGGCGTTTGATCTCATCTACTACCTGGGTGTTCTCGTACTCTCGCTGAGTCTCGTTCACATTCTCTGTCACTCTTCGCACACTCTCCAAACCTTGTTCGAGTTCAGCAAAATGAGGCCAGAACTTGTTGGTGGCCTTGATCAGTTGTTGCATCAACAATGGGTACTTACAGATTCTCTGAACAGGCTTAATTAACATAGAGGGTAATTCATACACTGGGTTCAAGATATCAGCCAGCTTTTGTAATCTCGGGGTCTCTTGCACCACCAGATCTTGAGCAGAGAAATAATTGGAACAGTAAGGTTCATATACGGTAAAAGAATCTTCGTTTTCAATAAACAATAAACCAAAGTTTTGTTCCATGGCGGTCTTTTCGGCCATCTCTTCAAGCTGGATCAAGAATCTTCTTTGGAAATCGACTAGCGTATTTAAATTACCAAACAGAAAATGGATCGTATCTGGACTTAATACTTCTTGTAATTGTAATTCTCTCATGTAATTCTATTTTCTCAGTCAGAATAGTTTGCCAAAAGTGTGTGTAATTTTTACCTGGAGTACTTCTAAGTCTTGAACAAATTTTCTTTCTGTTTCTAATAGTTCCAAGACTACTTTATCTCTTGTATCTTTAGGTTCATTGACTGAATTTCTATCATGACCAGAGGCTGTAGATGAAATCACGCCTTTTTCTTCCAATAAATTCAAAATAATATTCATTGTATTCACCACCTGTTATTATTATTGTTATTATTATTGTTATTATTATCCTCTAATCATACACCTTCTTTACCTTGACAAATCCATTGGTGTTATCCTTATATACATCCGACAAGGTAAAAAGATCTTCTTCCTTGAGTTCCAATTCATTTCGACAAGCGACAATAAAGTGATACACACACTTTTTACGATCATTCAACTGAGTACAAACTGGTTTAAGCGAAAGAGAATCATTTGGATTCAGGGCGTTAAAGAGTGTCACCAAAGGTAACCCTCTTCTACAAATTGTCCATAATCGATTGAGTGGGTCATTGGGCTCTTCTGCATTGATATGCGTTTGCATGTCGGGAACTGCCGCAAGTTTTTCAAGCACAGAACGACAGGTGTGATAGAGTGAGGTTCCATTACTTGGTTTGTTCGTAATCGAAGGTGAAGGTAGATTCATTAAAGGTGTAAAGCTTGTATCAATGGGTGGGGCCGTGCTTTTAACTGAAATCATTTCCAAAATAATTAAAAAAAAAGAACAAAAAAAAAAAAAAAAAAAAAAAGAAAGATTCATCTTTTTACTGCATTTTTTTTTTTTAGAAATTGTGACTCGGGATAATTGAGAAATCTGTTACACTGTAAAAATCCTGAGTATGAACTTCTTTAAACTATCCAGAAAAAAAAAATTTAAAAAAAGGATAGAATTTTTATAAGAAAAGAAGAACAATACATTCTCATTCTCATTGTATTATCCTTTTTTCAAAAAGAAAAAAAAAAAAAAAAAGTTTTTGTAACACTTTCCATTTCTGTAGAGTGATTATTGTGTACCTGAACTGAGCGTACACACACACACAAAAACATGCTGAAACCAGGATCCAGTAATTTAATAAGATAACATGCAGTGGTTACACACTCTAATGCACTGCATTCAATTAAGCAATTGTGACTCTTTTTGAACAATAGTTTTATGTAATTATCAATTTGGTATATTTTTTTTTTTTTTACATGACAGAAAATAAAGATCCTGTTAATCTGACTTTGAGAATGATACAGATAATGGACCCTGTAATATAAACAGCCCCTGAAAACATTTGAATACCAATAAAGCCATTATTAGGTGTCGCTAATTGAATGGCCGATGCCATTGGGGGGCCTACACCTGCAATCGAACTCATGATGAATAAAAGTGAGAGACCGGATGCAATATTTTCGGTTCCAACTACAGAAGCAGTGATAGGTGGCGCCAGTGCATAATAAATACCACACGTGAATCCAAAAAGAACAGCAAATGCCATCATCGTCTCATAAGTCTTTGCAAAAGGCCATAGCAACATACAGAACAGTCCTGAACTGGTGGAGGCAATTGCAAACATATTGATACGTCCGATACGATCAGCAATGTAGCCTAGAACTAGACGGCCAATAGCATTCATGGCGCATGCGACACCTACCAGGTTGGAAGATTGACTAGAAGTGACACCAAATGCCCTTGCATAAGCTAAAAAAGAGGTGTTAATATGTAATCATCATTTAATAAAGTGGTCTTTACTTGGCAGATAAAATAAGGGGATCAAATAACCAAAGAGAGCAATGACCAGACCTGCCAACATGATAAGCAAATTGACGTCCTTGAGCATACTAAATTTGATGGGCAGCTTGATCGGTTGCTTCTTAGCGTCAGGGGGCAGACGAGTTTTAATCAAACAAGCAGCAATCATACAGATACCAAAGGCCATGAGACCAATGATACGATGAGCCCAGGGTAAACCGTACTTGGACACAAGAGAAGTCACCATCGGACTGAGTGCAAGACCACCAAAGCCTGAACCGGCAGAACTAAGACCCATGGCTGTACCTCGACGAGTCGTAAACCATTGGGGAATCACGGAGACAATGGACATGTAGACCAAAGAAGAACCAGTACCAAAGACGAGGCCCATAGTCAGATAGAGATGCCATACTTCCGTACTGAAGCCAGCCGTAATGATTCCTAGAGACATCATGATCGCACCACAGGTCAAGACTAAGCGGGGTCCCAGGGGAGAAAGAAGAGGGCCAATGGGCGAAAAAAGATTAAGGGTGACGATCATGAGTGAGCCTACACCCATAAGTTCCATGGTAGTTGATTTACCTGCTAATACAGTAGTAGCATAAGCATTGGAGAACACTCCCCAGATGGCAGAGGTGCCAAACATGATAAAGTTCACTAGAAATCCACAGATAGCAATCACCCTATCAGAAAAGTATGAGTAATTTAGCGTCATGACTAGGGTGTGTGTGTGTTTTTTTTTTTTTTTTTTTTTCTTATACCATCCGTATCCACCATCTGGGATCGTACTATAGAACGTATTATCTGTTTCTGGTAGTTCAACCATACTAGCCAAAGTGACGTCTAATGATTAATTAGTGGATCATCAACTAATGGTTGCTTACTTGTCTCTATACGGTCCATATGCTCTCCATGCTCAATATCCTTTTCTGTATGAAGGGTAGAAATCTTTTCTAGATTTTCTATGCAGCTGGATTTCTTTTCAAACTGATCTCCAGGGGCTATCGTTAGATCATTCTGATCATAATATTCCGAGTCCTTTTCGTTCTGCATTGAAACTGAGAAGAAGAAGAAGAAGATTACCGCTTTAAATATTTCTCTCCACAAAACTTTTGTTACACTAAAAATACGGGTAAACTTTTAATATTTTATTGATATTCATCCAACCAATCCAAATCCTGCACTCCTATATTTCTAGCGTCTGTTATCACCGAACGAACTAATTCTTTTAGTGATTTTTTATCCATTGAGTGTGGAATCCATGCCTCAACAATGGGTATTGGCCAATCTTCAATTTCTTGTTGTGATTCCGTTTGATTATGCACTATAGACTATTATCAGTCTTGTTTTCTTCTTTTTATGGTTTTTACTCAGTCTTAATAAATGCAATGCATCTGGGCTATGAGGATCTTCTGTTATATTTTTTAGTCAACATTCTGCACAAAAATTATTTCTTTTTCTTACCGACTATTTCTTCTTGAAATATATTTAACGCACGAGCTTCTATCAAAAACACATCCAATTAATCAATAATACAACCAAGTGGTTTTTTTTTCTATTTACCTGCTTCTGGTAAGAAATACTCCTCCTCTTCTGGTTCCGTTATTGTATCTGTCAAGGCCTTCAGTGTCAACCTTTTGACGTTACAATTCGGTGATCTCCTTGCATCCAAATGTCTTAATCTTGGACAATAGTTAACAAAGAGCCAAATCGTTTGTGCCGTGATCCATCTCGTCTGACGTACATCCACTCTTTGAAGCATTGGACAACCACAACCGATGGCCTGAATAACTTGATTGATCGGTATTTCAATCTGTGTAAGACCAGGTCGAACGGCATATTGAAGTGTCGACAGATATTCTCCGGTTTCGACAATCAATTGATCCGTCAACAAACAAGTGTCTGACAGATTCAGATGCGTTATAAATGAGCAACTCTGAGTAATTTGTAATAAGGAAGATGTAGAGACTGTAATCAGTGACTGATATTCATCCAGAATACATTGTTTATTTCTCAAATAGGGTTCTCTTGGTCCTTTTTTTATTTTAGTTTCAAAAAATCTTTTTCTCTATTCTCTCTTTCTTTTTTTTTTTACCTGATAAGTGGTGCTTAGAAAGATCTAATGATCGTACGACTTGACCATAAGCAAAGGTGCGTAAGGGTCGTGTTAAAGTAAGTACAAAGGTAGCCCATCGATAGGTATCTGGAACATGAGGTTGTTTATATAAAAAGGGTGTAGCACAAAATAACCACTGTTTGGAAACAAGTGTAGCATGATAAAGCGTCGATTGAGAATTCGTGCAATGTTCCAAGATGAGTGAAAGGATTTCGGTCGGTAATGGGATGCAAGTTCGTTTGTTAAGCTCCTTTTGCTTACACCATTCTTTATATTGATCTCGTCGAACAGTTACAATTTCGTCTTTTGAATACATTATGAAGATTAAAAAAAAAAAAATTAAAGAGAAAAAAAAAGATTAATTGTGTGTGTATACATATAAACATGTGTGTGGTTGTGTGTGTGTGCGTGTGTATAAATGAGTTGTGACTTCTCTTTTTTACCTGTTGTTTCAGAAAATAAAGAATGTCAAAGAAGTAAATGCAAGTGAGATGATTGTTCATTATCTCTTTTTGTTACACAAATAAACTTTACTTTTGATTGTCTATGATTGCATGTTGACCGTGCTTTATTTTTCTATAGTTGAAAAAATAGGGGGTTTCAAAAAAAAATTGTAAATCTGTGTTCGAACCTAAAATGATTGGGTGATATTAAGAGGTTTTATCAACTCAGTTATTTGATTTTTCGTGATTGGCTAAAGTCATTTATTCCCAAAATTGAAATTTGAAACCCTCTAATGTCTTTTTCTTCATTTATTTGAGGCCTAGATGAAGCTATTTATGCAAAATCTGAAAAAGTTCAAAGTTATCTACAACTTTTCATTTTCAATGAGCTATGAACAAACTTATCCTTATCTTCAGTTTCTTTAACTTTTTTGTTTGCTTCTTAGTTTTTAATATTTTTTTAGATGTATTTTATTTGATTTTTTTTCAGCTTCTTTCTTTTCTTGTATAAAGAGTTTTGATCATTGCTGTAACAATTTAAAGAACATTGAAACAACAGCACATACGTTTTACAGTAGGAAAGTGTAGTGTATCCATCCATCTTAAATTTTTCTTAAATTTGGTCAGTTATACGTGAACTCTTTGTTATGTGCAAAATTGAGGGACCCTATTGACCGATAGATGTTACACAGTGATATCCTAAATTTTTGAAGAGGAAAAGAAAAGAATGTCAATCGTGAGAAAATACAGGATTTGTGTATAAATAGGCTATCTTTTATCTCTCTTTCTCTCTTTCTCTCTCATCTCTTCTTTTATATACATATATATCTTCAAATGGCTCCCATTATCACTGCTTTAGACAAATCTACAATCTACGACTTTACCAGTGACACAGCCACTGTTCCTACTGAGGAAATGTTTGACTTGATGAAGACAGCTACACGCGGTGATGATGTTTTTCAGGTAAAAAAAAAAAAAAAAAAATAGAAAATAGAAAATTGATAAAGAAAAAATGTAACTTTCTTAAAAACAATCTTAGTTGGATGATGACTGTAAAACACTAGAGGATCATGTTGCTCAATTATTAGGCCATGAAGCAGGCCTTTTCTGCGCCACAGGCACCTTATCAAACCAGTTGGGTCTTCGTTGTCTTTTATTCCAACCGCCTCATTCTGTCTTGTGTGATTCTCGCTCTCATGTATATAACTATGAATGCGGTGGAATTGCTTATCATTCGCAAGCAAGTGTCACACCCGTGGTTGCCAAGGGAACTTATATGACCGCTCAAGAAGTAGAAAAACAGATAAGCAAAGATACTCTATGCGGCGCCCCAACCAAAGGTAAACTTCCCCCATACACACATTACACTCAACTTATCCTCATATTAGTTATATCGCTTGAGAATACAATGAACGGTGTCATCATGCCACTGGAAGAAATCCAACAAATTCATCAAGTGGCCCGTGTCAACGACTGCAAGATGCATTTAGACGGCGCTCGTCTTTGGAACGCCAGTCAAAAGACAGGCACGGCATTATCTGAATACGGCCGATATTTTGACACGATCTCGGTCTGTTTATCTAAGGGAGTGGGAGCCCCAATTGGCTCAATCTTAGTTGGCAGCAAAGAATTGATAGGAAGAGCAAGACATCTTCGCAAACTGATGGGTGGTGGATGGCGTCAGGCTGGTATGTTGGCTCGATCCGCTTACTATTGTCTCCAGACCGTCTTGCCCACCATGCCTCAAACACATGCTCTCACCAGACATTTGGCTGATAGTTTACAAGAACTCGGGTTTACCATTCTCTTGCCTGTGGAAACCAACATGATCTTTATTGATATTGCTCCTGCAGGCATCACCTTGAGCGAACTGGCACAGAGACTGTTGGAAAGAAACATCAAGATCTTTACAGGGCCTGGAACTACCACTCGCATCGTACTTCATTATCAAATCAACGCATTGGCCGTAAAGGATTTCATTCAGATTTCAACAGATCTTGTTCATGAAAAGAAGCAGTCGGGATTTTTGCGTGTTGAACCTGTCGAACAAGCAGAACTAGTTTATCCTTCTGTAAAAGTATGAATAAATACTTTAAAAGAAATCCGTTTTTTTTTTTTTTTTTTTTTTTTTTTTTTTTTTTTTTAGAGGGCGATCTTTTCCCAACGGAATGATTAAAAATTTGTGCAACGAATACTCCAGTATTCTCAAAAACCATTCATCACGTAGAATAATTGCACCACAATAAAATTT
The DNA here is from genome assembly GCA_000697035.1 of Rhizopus stolonifer B9770. Classification (NCBI taxonomy): domain Eukaryota; kingdom Fungi; phylum Mucoromycota; class Mucoromycetes; order Mucorales; family Rhizopodaceae; genus Rhizopus; species Rhizopus stolonifer. Next base: position 14,090 of record JNDS01005188.1, read on the forward strand.
GTGTATAAAGCGGTAAACCACCTTATATTCAAAGCGTGGGACATCTTTCGGGGTTTATTTCCCCCCTCCCCTTTTTTTTTGGTTTATTTCAATAACAAACTAAAGTGCTTTTTTTTTTTTTTTTTTTCCTTAAAGAAATGACTAGAGTATTAGTGACCAGAATATTACCACCTCAAACCCAGGCTCGACTTGTTTCTCAAAATTTCGAGTTGATTCAATGGGATCAAGACAGTGCAATGCCCAGAAAGGAATTACTAGAAAAAGTTCAAGGCAAGTGAAAAAAAAAAAAATGAAACTAACCTCGCGTTTTTAGGAGTCGATGCTCTCTTATGTTTATTAACAGACAAGATTAATGATGAACTACTTGATGCAGCTGGTCCACAACTAAAAGTGATTGCTACCATGAGTGTAGGTTATGATCATATTGACACTGCCGCTGTAAAGGCAAGACAGATCCAGATTGGTTATACGCCCGATGTCTTGACAGATGCTACGGCGGATCTGACCGTCTTACTCACTTTGGGCGCTGCTCGTAGAATCAAAGAAGCTATTCAGGTGGCTGAAAATGGACAGGTAAGTTATAAACACCTAAGGATTGTCCTCTTATTTTCTTAAGTGGAGGGAATGGAGACCGACTTGGATGTGTGGCTCCCAATTGAGTCAAAAGACAGTGGGCATTGTAGGTATGGGTCGTATAGGGGAAGCAGTGGCCACACGGCTCAGAGCTTTTGGTGTCTCGCGTATCGTTTATTCAGGTCGAAATAAAAGACCAGTGCATGGTGATTTTGTTTCGTTAGATGAGTTGTTGACAGTGTCTGACTTTGTGATTGTGTGTTGTGCGCTCACAAAGGAAACAAGACATTTGTTCAATTATGAGGCTTTTTCTAAAATGAAAAAAACAGCTGTAAGCAACCACTTTAATATGTATTTAGCTGATATCTTAGGTCTTTGTCAATTCGGCTCGTGGTGGTATTGTAGATCAAGAAGGACTTGGTACGTAGTAAAACCGTTCGTATGGAGATTCTTAACATGTCATTAGTGAAAGCATTAGAAGAAAAGTTGATCGGATCTGCAGGATTGGATGTGACAGACCCTGAACCTTTACCTCCAACCCACAAACTTTATTCTTTCTCCAACTGTTTGATCCTTCCACACATTGGTAAACACTTGAATTTATCCTGTTCTTCATTGACTCTTTGCTTAGGTAGCGCTACATTAGAAACAAGAGAACAAATGGCAGGCATGTCTCTCGATAACATCTTGGCTGCACTCAACAACCAACCTCTTCCATTTTCCATCTGAGAAAAAAAAAAAAAAAAAAAATGAAATAATAAAAAAGGCGGGGCCAAATGAAATTACTTTTTTTTTTTTTGTAATGTTCTTTCAACGATTCTATTCCTCTTCTAAAAACTGGCTTTCTCGACAGGCCAAAGACCCTTACTGTAAAGCAGCCAAAGCCAACCAATATCGAGCTCGAAGCGCTTATAAATTGATTCAAATTAATGACAAATATAAATTGATCCGTCCGGCCTATGTCGTGATCGATTGTGGCGCTGCACCCGGTGGTTGGTCTCAAGTGGCGGCTGAAAAGGTTCAGTCAGAAGAAGGACTGGTGATTGGCGTGGATCTCTTGCCGATCGACCCCATACCTAATGTTCACTTGATCCAAGGCAACTTTTTACAAAAGAGTACCCAAAGAAAGATTTATGAGACCATGAATAATAAAAAGGCCAATCTGGTTTGTTCAGATATGGCGCCTAGCTTTTCAGGGAACCACATGGCTGACCATGCAAGATCAATGGAATTGTGTGAATCTGCTTTACATTTTGCTGAAAAAGTTTTATCGCCTGGTGGTTCTTTTGTTGCCAAGGTAAGATATAAGAGCCGTGTTTTTTTTTTTTTACTATTTTTTTTTTTTTTTTTTTTTTTTTTTTTTTGAGCACATCTTAGTTTCTCATGGGCGGTACAGAGATGGAATTTAGAAAAAAGTTGCAGACAATGTTTAGAAAAGTGAAGACAGAAAAACCAGACGCCTCAAGAAAGCAGTCAACAGAAGGATTTTTTGTTGCTTTGGGTTACAAAGCCCCAAACGATTATTAATGAGCAATAAAAAATGTTAACCCGACTTGACTCCAAATTGCAACTTGACATAAGAATAATGGTGATTTTTGCTACCACCTTTTCTTTTCTTTTGTGCTAATACTACTACTACTAATAAAAGTCTATAAAAGAAATTGTAAACTTTACGTGATCATGTTGAGCGCACTCAATGAGGAAATAAGAGTTTAAGTTATAAATTGTAAAATACATGAGTTACTAGAACCTACGGAAGAAGTTCTATGTGATTTAAACGCCAATTGATCATTATATTAGACATTAAATGATCCTAAAAATTTGGGGATTTCGTTATAATCAAGCACAAGTTCACTATTAGCCGTTATCAAGGAAATCAAGTAAGATTTGAGCATTTACACAGATCAAATTTAGGAATCTTTATTTAGGTCTTGTTTCTTTTATAAACAATGAATATAAATAAAAAAAAAAAGGTTCATTTTTCCTTTTCATTTTTTCATTTTCTCTATTTAGTCCAATATGTATTATCATTTACATGTTACAGTCCTTTGTTAACAATAATATCTATATACACTTTGGTGAGATGATAAATTGCTGGAAGAAAAGAAAAAGAAAAAGTATTCCCTATGACAATGAATCCGACTAAATAAGCACAATAGAGTTAAAAAATGTTTTTTCGGTAACTGGAAAATGTTACATTAATTCTATTCCTTATGTAAATAACATGCATACCTGCCTTTTTTTTCTCTCTTTAGCTTATTACTATTTCAAAGTAGCCAGCTGCTAAACACCATGCACAAAGAAGGCGATTTTAGGACCATGTGTATTATAATTGGGAGCTGATTACTTCAATATATTTTCTATATATAATGGGTTAAGAAGAAATGTCTGGATGTATGTAAGGCTTTTTTTTTTTTCTTTTTTGATGTTTGCGTCTACTTCTGCCTCAATTGCATTAGAAAGTTTGTACTCGCATGAGAAGATATCCCCAAACTGGTTATTGGAAAGGATCAAACCCACTTTCATGTCTTTTTCATCTTCACTTATTTGCTTGATCTTTCTCAATTACTTGACGGCAGTTACTTGGCACTCTGTTCTATTAAAACAAACAAGGCAATATGTCTCAGTTTCCCTTTTAGATTTGAGTTTTCAAATATTGTATATGTTTTTGTTATATATTCTGTATCGAACATGAATAAAGCGTCAAGCATATCATATGGGCTCACACTTATCGTATACGGCTCAAGAATGACAGAGTGTGGAATTGTCGTTCGTTACTAAAAAAATGAAATAAAAAGGTATTGCAACCACTCCACAATGCCATCGCAAATACCTCGAGCTGCCCATTTTCTGCTCACCATCATGTCTCTACAAACAAATAGCTATTACTTTCATTGCTGCTTTTTGCACTTGCCATTTAATATGTTGTTAACAGAGATCCATTATTCTCAACTTTGGGAAATTTAAATTTATCTATGAAGCTGGCCTGCAAGTCTTTGTTGACTTTTTTTAGCATTACCTCCTGGAGACGAAACGAACAAATTTTTTTAGAGATAATTCACCATTCTCCTCAAACAACAGTAAAAACTCGAGAAGTGAAGATGAGTCCAAAAGTGACAATGATTGGAATGAAGTAGAGTGATCAAGAAGAGCTATAAAGCTCACTAATCATAAGATGAAAGAAATAGGCTTTGAAGACAATATATTGACTTGTGAAGACTAGGAAGACATTTCCTGAACACGATTTTTGAGTCTTTTTTTTTTTTTTTTTTTTTTTTTTTTTTTTTTTTTTTACGCAAAAAACTTTGTTTTTTGTATATATAAAATTATCTTCAATCAACACGTCAACATCTCCCAGATTTACCAACATAACTTTTCTCCTTTTATTTTAACTTTAACAGGAAAGTGATAAGACCATCTTTTTTTTTTTTTTTTTGATGTACTCACCTTATACACAACTAAATCCTTTATGATATCAAATTCATCTTCCTGTTCGACAAAAATTTTATATTTTCACAGCGGGGAAAGAGTCCCGAGAGAGAGGCAAAACGGGGAAACATGTCTTATACTGATAATCAGCCTTTTTTAACGGAATTGGAAGATTTAGCCTGTCTTTTACATGTTTTTATATAAATATATAATATGGATATATATTAAAGAAATAAAGCAAGAATGCACGTATATCGCTTGTGATGATAGTATATTTTTTTTCTGCAAAACCTACCATTGTTTACTCTATTATTAAATGCATTGCGAATTACCCTCAATTCTTCTTATACTTGAACATCTAAGAAGCATCTCGGATCATAGAGCATGACTTCCGAAAAAAAATTATCGTCTGATCAGCATAAAACAAAAAGATCGACGAACGCTTTGACATATATATTGAGAAGTGAAAAGGGGAGAAGGGGGAGGGAAAATGATCTAGCCTCGGAAATAGTAATACCCGTAGCAAACATACAGGTTTTTAACTTTTTAGATGACCGAAGATTCGGCCTAAGAAAAAAATCCTTATTGTTCAAACCAAAATGAACAGATCAATGAATATAATTGGTTCATTCTTTTGTGTACAAATAAAAAAAAAAAAAAAAAAAACTGCGGCCACCATGATGTTGCACTAAAATAAGACACGTCGAGTTGAATTTTTTTAGGTTTGAGGTAATGCTTTTGATTCGCCTTGTGCAGAATATCCGAAAAGGTACAAGGCTTTGTTATTGAAAACAGATTGTTACGGTATTTGCCATCTATAGCCCTGTGGGAACGTTCTAAAACACAATGCGAGGTAAACGCTTATGAGTAACAGAAATGAATGGCACTAATTGGTGGTTTTCTATAATAAAAAAATAACTTATGGAGACAAAAGTGTCACTTTGTTCAATCACCGAGCATGTCTTTAATGTCCGTCCGGAACCAAAATCCCTGATTTTTTCCCAACATATTACTAGTGACTCATATTATAATGCTAGACTCAGAGATAGCTTTTATTCATTATGACTCGAAAAAAAAAAGAACGTTTTTGAGAAGTTTTTGGTCTTTTTTTTTTTTACTTGTTCAATAGTTTCTGAAATGAAGCATAAAATTTTTTAAAAAGAAGCTAAAGACCCGTCTATTATACCCCGATATGTAACTCAAAGGACCCTGCCAACCTGAAAAAAAAAAAAAACAAAAGGTTATTACTCTTTCACCTTTTCTGGAAGTTTTACAAAGCCAATGCAAAATGATTGTATAACATGCATTATGAATAATTTGTTCTATGCAAAACAAAGTGCCTTTAGTTTGCTTATTTGTTATTTTTCCATATGTCCTCGGGTTTTATATCTCCGTTAGATTCAAGTTTAAAAAAAAAAGGGGGGAGAGATAAAAAAAACACCGTGTGAAAGCAAAGATTTCTAATAAAAAAGGTTTCAAACGCTAGATCATGAAATATGGCTCCGGTTAAAGTTCTGTGACTGATCAAAAAAAAAAAAGACTATTTAAACGGAAAAAGAAAACACTTTTTTTTCCAAATTCATTTCTTGATCCAGCAAATGCAAAACGAAAAGGTCGCAGGACAATATGACAAGTCTAACGATTCAGCATTCGATTATGGGGATCAATTGGAAAAGACGCCCACTTTTCATTTCGACAGCATGGAAAAAACACCGACTCGTCTTACAGAAAAAATTGATGTAGAACAAGGGGAACACATGGCTCGAATTCAGACAAGTAAGACGAATGGATGATTTGGGATGTTACTTACGCGTTAAAAAGACATTACTGTGGCTAGCATGATGGAAGTGACCAATTTAGACAAGGAATTCTATGATACTATTCCAGATGGCGGTTACGGATGGTACGTTTTATTTATGAGTTGCTAGTGTCTGATGGCTGATATCTTTTGAATAGGGTGGTTGCTGTCTGTGGCTTTCTCGTGAACTTTATCATGTTTGGTACTTCAACTGTTTGGGGTAAGTTCGCTGATTACATTAAAATCAATTTGACCTTTTTTTAGGTGTGTTTGCCGATGCTTTTGCAACCACCGTGTTAGAAGGCAAATCAACCACATTAGGGTTAATGGGCATTGGTGCCCTTATGGAAGTCACCCTTAATCTTTTCTCTCCCATCGGGCCTATGCTTTCCCCACTTGGTCCTCGATTGACCTTAGGCTTTGGTGCTATCTTGATGTCCTTGGGTATTATTCTATCAAGTTTCATTACAGAAATGTGGCATCTTTATTTCACTATGGGCCTAGTCTTTGGTATCGGGACTGCCATGGTATACATTTCCATTGTTTCCGTTATCCCACAATGGTTCACTACGCGTCGAGGAACCGCCATGGGTATATGTTCAGCTGGCTCAGGTATAGGTGGTCTTGCACTCAGCCCAATGGTGACTTCTCTAGTAGCTAAATACGGTTTGCCTTGGGCCATTCGTATAATCGGTATTATGGCTTTTTGTATTTGCACAATTGCTGCTTTCTTTATTCGCACCCGTCTTCCTCCTGTTACAAAGAATCAACAACAAAAAAGACTACCAATCAGATTCAGTATGCTCAAGGATGTGAACTTTATCATCTTGTTAACAGGCCTTGTTATTGCTCTTACTGGCTTTTTGATCCCCTTGTTTTATATACCAAGTAAGAAATAGCAATCGTGTCATATCCCTTTAACTAACTTCCTTTCTATAGCTTATGCAAGATCATACGGCGTTGACGCCACCCAATCTGCCAATCTTGTTAGTGTTTTATGTGCGATGAATGCCGTTGGCCGTCTTGTCTTGGGATACTTTGCTGATCACATCGGCCGCATCAATATGTATAGTATTATTTCTATCCTTGCCGGATTATTCTGTATGGTAGTATGGCCCTTTGCCAAAACCTACGAAACCATGATGGCCTTTTCTGCTCTCTTTGGATTCACCTGCGGTATCTACTTTCCCTTGTCGTCTCCCATAACAGCTACAGTAGTGGGCACAGATAACATTGCATCGGGTATCTCTATCATGTTCCTTATGAGCTCCATTGCAGGTATAGGTCCTCCAGTCGGTGCAGCCATTCAGTTGGCAACTCCCAATAACGGATATCTTGGCCTTCAATTGTTCTCAGGCCTTCTTTATGTTCTGGGCGGTACTATTTGCTTTCTCCTCAAAATCAAGATGACAAAATCTTTCTTTTCTATCATGTAACTTTAATATTCATACTCATTTTATACTTTTTACATCACAACCATAATAAAACTTAGAAACTCATAATATTTATCAATTTATTTAAAGTTTTTTTTTTTTCTTTTGACCACATTAAGTGTATTCAAATAGTTTCTGGCTATTTTCGTTACTGAAGAGTCGCCTAGACGTACAATCCCCCTCTCCATTCATAGAACTAGAACTTTTTTCTATTAATGAATGAAGAAGATAAAGAAAACCGTTATATGAATTGGGTAATTCTTCATGCCACTGTTAGAACCTCTTTGTTAAATAGTTTCTAATCTGGAAAATACCACGTGTTGACCACTCACTCATTAAGAAAACTTTTTTATATGCAAGTTAACATCACGTTTTTTTTTTTATCAAACTTCTGCTATCACAAAATCAGAGTCAAGCTGCTAATAATGTAACTTAATTAGCTTTTGAAATTGTTGTCGAAAGTACAAAGAAGCAAATGTTTTTCCTGACAAGTTTTTGAGTTAGAAATATGTTCCTTTCTTTTTTAACTCGAATTTTTAGTCTTTCGAAAAACTCTATTACTGATATTACAAATGACAAAAGATATAACCAGATTGCCTTCATTATGTGAGTCAAACGTGAAGCTATTTTTAACAAAAATTTAAACATGATGTTTAAGACATCCTTTAGATACTCTCTTTATGTTCAATAATGTAAACTTTTTGTTTTTGTTGCTAATAATTAATCAAATAGCATTACTTTTGTGTTTTGTTTTAGATCAATAGAGTTAGATCGTTAAAACACAAGTATGAGCAGTTAGACACACATCAACTCAAAAATATTTATACAATCGTAAAAAAAAAAAAAATTAAATGGAAATGCAGAATATCCTTGAAGTTGACTTGAGTCTATTTTTCTAGGGGCGATTCCGTTTCCTTGAGCTGCAAAAGGTCAAAATTAGTCTTTAAACTTAACATGCGATTGATTGTAGAAAAAAATGGTAATATGTTGGACATGGTAAATAGTATTGTAGCATCTGTTTTATAAAGTAGTCAAGCAAATACTTTAAAAATGCTTTGAAACTTGCGTTGTCTGCCAAGCAACACTTAAGCGACATTGTGCCATCATCACATAATCTCACATCTGACGAACTTTTTAAAATCAAAGTACCAATAAAAAAGTACTCCCATTAAGCATTATATTTACAATTTCATTTATTTTTGCTTATAATAAATGTATCAAGTTCCTCCTATATTTAAAGGAAGTCAACTTACCCTAATTCTCATGTCAGTATTAGGAAGACAACATAAATGCATGGTTGTAGTTTAAAAGAATCAGATTTCAACAAACTATTCTAGCAAAAAACGTTACCAAACCAAATTTTTTGTTTGGTGAATAGGAAAGACCTCTCAATCTTCACATTATAAAAGTTGCTTTTAAAATAATTTCTTCCTTGCCTTTTTATTGCCCTTGATACTGGTTTTATTGTATTAAAAAAAAAGACCTCAAACTGATAGCTGAAGACGCGCGCGAATCGGGCACGAGCTTTATAAGAAATTCAACAAGGACGCAAAGTCTTTTTCTTTCTCTATTGATGTCTGATTGAAATTAACTGTGGTTTAAGGATCTTAACAATAATAACAATAATAATACACGTCGTCCTTTCACAACCTCTTTGAAGTTACATGTCAAAATGCGCCACTTTAATTTTTTTTTTTTTGCCTTTTTGCTTTTTTTCATATCATGCCTAAGGAATCTGCAGAAAAGAAATCAAAAACTAAAACCAACCAACCTTTGGAAATTCCACCTGTTCCCAACAAACCACAACAGTGTAAATGAGCTAACCTCAAATCATGCAAAAATTGTACTAATAGTCCTTTCCCCCCCCCCCCCCCCTACATTCTACAGGCCACTTTTTCGTTGCCAGAAAAAGAAGGTACTGTCACTTGCCTGCCAAAAAAACCCAAAAATATTGTGGTGAGCACATGACACACGATGGAGATAATCAAAACTCAAGTTCAAAACGAATTCCTTGTCCTTATGATAAATCTCAGTAAGTTTCATTTGATCTATTTTTTTTTTTTTTTTTTTTTTTTTTTTTTTTTTTTTTTTGACACAATGTAGCACTGTATTTGAAAAAGACCTCAAAATCCATTTAGAGAAACGTTGTAATTCTCGACCAAGAGGTTTACCTGTTTCTCATTCACTCAATATCAACTGTACTTTACCTCTTTCCTTAGAAGAACTCGAGTTTCAAAAAAACATTTATTCTCACCAAAAGATGCATGTTCAACCTTGGCTTGCTCGTGTTCAACTCAAGTCGTTAACAAGAGAACAATTAAATTCGGTTTATGATAAAATTAATGCTGTAGAATTAGAACCTATTCCAACTGAGATATCAAGCCATGTTGCAGTAGAACAAAAGAGGTATGAATATATATTTGTACTCTCTTTTTTTTTAAAAAAAAAAGTGTTTAAATCCATTGTGTATCTATAGAGCAGAAGTTCAATGGACAAAACATTTAGATCAACAATCCTCATTGATAGGACATATGGAAAAAAACGGAATGCTCAAGGACAAATCTTCTATTTTTGTTGAATTCGGTGCTGGTAAAGGAGAATTGTCGGGATGGGTAAAGAAGGCAGTCAATGAAGAAAATGGAGAGGGTAGCTTTGTGTTGATCGATCGAAAGAATGTGCGAAACAAGGTGGATCCTAGTCTGGTCGGCCATTCAGAAATTAAATCCACCGTGCAGCGCTTGTTAATGGATATTAAGGACTTACAATTGGCCAAGGTCGAGTGTATTGCAGATAATGAAAAGAAGGTGGTTGCTTTCTCAAAGCATCTTTGTGGTTGCGCCACAGATATCACTTTAAAGTGTTTAATGAATTATGTCGAACATGAGAAATCCTTGGGTCGAAGGTAAAGGAAACAGTTGGCTATCATTTGTTTACCTTGTCTGTTTAGTGAACCTATCTCGGGTATTGTGATTGCTGTTTGCTGTCATCAATTGTGTCGCTATGAAATGTATCCTAATACTGAATACTTGGAATCCATTCAAATGGATAAAACCGAATTTGAAAGAATGTGTAAGATGAGTAGTTGGGGTATCAGTGGTGAAAGAGAGGATCAAAAAGACGATACAGAAGAGAATGCAGAAGAGAATGAACATGGTGAATCATTTGAAGAAGAAGAGGACACAGATCAGACAATGTAAAAGAGAGAAAAAATTTCACTTTTCTAAATGTTTTTTTATTAGAAACCATTTTACAGGCTTGGATCGTGCTCAGCGTGAAGAAATTGGTTATCAGTGCAAGAGAATCTTGGATACAGGAAGGGTGAAATTCCTGGAAAAATTTGGTTTTAATGCAAAATTAGTTTATTATGTGGATCCTTCTACTAGCTTGGAAAACTGCGCATTGATTGCCACTCCCAAAAAAGATTGAAAAAAAAAAAAAAGGAATCCAGTGAGCGTCTGTTTACGTTGATATTGATATTGGTATTTTTGTAATTTTTTTTTTTTTTTTTCTTTGTTGCAAATGATTATATACAGATGTTTATAAAAATCAATTTTTTTTTCCATCAGACACATAAAGCTTTACCATCTGATGCGAAGCCCGACATCATCGTCTCTTCTGTTATTTCTTCTGTAGTTTCCTTGGTTAGAATTGGAAGGAGTATTCGATTCATCCAACCCCATATTTTCCAACCAACCAGGAACTTCTTGTTTGGCTTCTTTCAGTAACTTGCACATACTCTTTGCAAGGAATCGGTTTTGACGTGTAAAGAAGGAGGTAGCATAACCTGTATTTCCTGCACGACCTGTACGTCCAACACGGTGAACGAAATCATCAATATCACTTGGGAGATCATATGAGATGACGTGCGTCACATTAGGAATATCCAATCCTCGAGCAGCTACAGCTGTTGCGACCATAATGGGGGTTTTTCCTGTTCTGAAGGAGTCTAATGCTGCCTCTCGTTCACTTTGAATACGATCACCATGGATGGCGGTTGCAGCAAATCTGTTTTCCAGCAAAAATTCACATACAGAGTCAGCCATACGCTTGGTTTCGGTAAAGATCAAAGTGAGCCCCTCTCTGCTGTTGTGCTTTTCCAAGGTTTGCAAGAGTCGAGGTCGCTTTTCTTCATCTCGCATAAGTTCGATGGTTTGGGTAATATTCTCAGTAGTGGCACCTACACGGCCAACAGACAAAAAGATGCTGTTTTCCAAGAAATCTCTGGCCAAAATCTGAATGTTCTCGGGAAAAGTGGCGGAAAAGAGAAGTGTTTGACGCTTGCCTGCAGGAGGCATGTCCTCACCATTGACGATACGGCGGATTTGTGGTTCAAAACCCATATCAAGCATACGATCGGCTTCGTCCAAAATTAGATATTGAATGTTTTGAAAAGAGAGGCGACGACGCTCCAATATATCTACAAGTCGACCGGGAGTGGCTACCAGTAAATGACAGCCTCTGTCAATTAATCGAAGTTGTTGTTGAATATCGGCACCACCATAAGCCACACAGGGACGAACATAAGATCTGTAACAGAACTTTTTGGCTTCTTCGTAAATTTGGCTGACAAGTTCCCGAGTAGGGGCCAAAATAAGTGCTTGAGGGTATGCTTTTTTGTAGCTTCTGTAACCCTGCTTTACTTCAGAGTTATCAGGCTCGGCAAGAGGACCAGAGCTAAACATGGATGAAAGAATAGGGAACAAGAAACCAGCAGTTTTACCTGAACCAGTTTGAGCACAAGCCATAAGATCACGGCCTGATGCCACAATGGGAACAGAGTATTTTTGAACAGGTGTAGGTACTGTATAACGTGCCAAATGGATGTTGGTGAGCAAGTGCTTGTCAAGTGCAGATTTATCAAACTGCAGAGTGATAAGTATGCGTATAAAAAGGTTGGATGATTAGTGACATATATTTACCTCAGTCAAAGGCTCAGGGACATTATCACCTGTGGTTTTAACAGGGATGTTGTCATAGTTGGCAAAGTTAATGCCAGAGTGTTGCACTTGTTTATCATCCGCAGTACCAAATAATTTCAATCTTATAGTTTCATCTTCATCTCCAAGTTCATGGACACCGTTTTTCCAAATACCCCTACCAGGTTGTTTTTCATCCTTGGGCTTCTTTCCGGATTCGTTCCAACCAAGCGAATCCATTGTCATCTCGCCCCATCCTCCACCAGTTGCTGAAGATTTGGGCTTCTCGTTCCAATTACTATCACCTTGTTGAGCTGCTGCGGGGGTATCGTTATTCCAAGAGGTTGCAGGAATTGTTTCTTTCTTTGCAACCGCAGACCATCCAGAAGATGTAGTTTCAGTTGTTGTCTGGTTATCATTCCATCCTTGCTGGCCTGTTTCTGTTTTAGCGGCAGTATTCCATCCTTGACTAACAGGTGCTTGTTCGTTATTCTTTGTGCTAGTGACAGTGCTCCATCCTTGACTAGCAGGTACTGGTTTACTCGTCTTTGCACTGGCAGCATTGTTCCAACCTTGGTTGGTATTGTCTACTGAGACACCCCAACTAGGCTGTGAAGAACTGGACCAAGAGTTTCCATTGTCGGACGGCTGTTGAGTATTGTTGTTATTTTGCCAATCATTTGATTGGTTGTAATTTCCTCTGTTTTGGTTATAATTTCTTTGAGGTTGTCTTTGTTGTTGATAACCTTGTTGACTTCTTTGAGGAGGGCCGCCTCTTTGTTGATAACCACCTCTAAAATTTTGCTGTTGACCACCACCGCGTCCTCCTCTGATACCGCGGTTTCTGTTTGTCACATTAGCCCAACTAAAAGACTACATTAAAAGAACTGTACGGATTTTTTTTTTTTTTTTTTTTTTTTTTTTTTTTTTTACCCTGAGCTGGCAGTGTCGCCCCATTGAGCACCAGAAGATACGTTGAGTTTATCTATGACGCGATCTGTTAATGATCTCTCTTTTGATCAGCCATTTATAGCTTTTTTTTTTTCTTTTTTTACTAAAATTTTCTTCTAGATTGCCACTCATAAGATGTAAAAAGAAAAATTGAAAAAAAAAAAACAAGCCTGAATTCCTGTTTAATACGGAGTAGTAAAAAAAAAGAGGAAGAAAGATACAAATCTCTATCTTCTATTTTTAACCTTGTATCACAATTCTATGAAAACTCGAATCTGTTCTAGCCATCATTTGCGCTTAGCTCAGTGGTAATTTCCTTCATCGATGTCCCTACCGTTACTGGTTCTTCCGTTGGTTCCTCCATTCTAATATTACGAACAAACTGTCTAATTTTAAGATAAAATACTGTGATCAAAACGAAATTTGGTAATAACAAAAAGCAGAATCTGAGCCAATAAAAAACGAACTTTGAATTGTCTAAAAACAAACATTGGGTACATCATACTTTTTCTTTTTTAAGTTTTTCTTCTTCTTTCTTCCGTAGCTATAGTATGAATACTTTTATCTATGAAGAGACAGAAGAGGAGATCACAGCTCAAGAATGTATTGTGGAGCGCACAAATTTGAGATCTAATCGCAAGTATACAGATTCTGATAGAGAAAGGTTCTTTTTTCTCAACGTACAATAAGCAACACGTTTACCTTTGCAAGTTTTTTTTTTTTTTTTTTTTTTTTTTTCTTCTTCTTCCCCTGAACATAATTAAATGTCAAACTCCATTTCGAACGCAGAAACACGGCACTGCCATATTGAGAATACGCCACTTTTATAAACCCTGAACAAAATAAAAAAAATAAGCATTTAAAAGATTTGAGCATCTGTATAAGACTGAATGAAGTTATGAGGTAACTTGAGCATCTCTCAAAATTTTTTCCAATCAGATCAGGCAACTAATACATAAATACAAAATGAACTACCATGTCATTTAGAGTTTAGTGAATGATGTTTTTATTTATTTCTTTTTTATTGAATGAAAATTTTGTTAAACAGATGGTAAATATAAAGATCTGTTTTTTTTTTTTTTTTTTTTTTTTTTTTTTTTTTTTTCACAAGGATCACTCTATGTCTTTGAAAATTAAACAAAGAAACGATACAGATCTCGGATGCATAAGGAAAAAGAACATTATGTGCTTAAAATTCGAAGAATGACAAGAAAACAAGCAGATTAAGAGAATATTTTAATAAGAAGTGTTGTGAATCTTCGGAACCCGTTTATAGAGAGAAAAACTAGAGTTAGAATACTGAAAAGAATTTTATAGGTAAAATAGTTCAGTCTTGGCCATGGAGCCATGTAATAAGCACCACCATATAGAAAAAGCTTTTTGAGTACTGATAAGTTTAGTCAGTTTAATACCGGACATGAACCCAATATTGAGCAGAAAGGATTAGGGACGCGCACGGAAGGTAAGGTTAGTTTTCAATACAATTTGACTTACCAAAGGTGATTCGAACGGTTCGGCAATAATACGATCATTGATTCGTTGAATTAAAAAAAAAAAAAAGATAGCAGAACAAAAGATACGAAGAGTCAGTTAAAGAGGTTGGGCTTTATTGGGAATATTCAGATAGCCAAAGGTAGGATCTCACTGTAGCAGGTCCAAAACGATATATCGCAATAGAGCGTCGCTGTGTACCGGTTTGAGGTAAAATGATGTGTGAATAATGAAAAATCTAGGAGTCATCATAACGGTCAATCAGATGTGATGTATAGAGATGGTAAACAATGATAATTTGGTAAAGACACTCAGGAATGAAAAGCCCGAAACAGCTTAAAGGGCTTTTGTTCTACACACGTGACGATTTCGCCATCCGAAAGTAAAGATCATTTTTTACTATTGTCCCCCTCCGTTTTTTCTTCACAAACACACTTATTTTATAAAGAAACATGTCTTGGCAATCTTACGTCGATTCAAACCTTGTTGGTACAGGTAATGTATCTCAAGCCTCCATTTTTGGTTTAAATGGTGGTGTTTGGGCTACATCTCCTGGTTTCCAGGTAAATCAATGACGCGTGTTCTCTTTTTGAGAAAAACTCAAATTCCGTAGTTACAACCTTCTGAAGTTTCAAAGATCATTGAAGGCTTTAAAAACTCTGAACCTGTCATCGAAAATGGTATCCACATTGCTGGCGAAAAGTATTTTACACTATTGGCTAATGAACGTTCCATCTATGGTAAAAAGGTAAACAAAAAACAAAAAAAAAAAAAAAAAAAAAAAAAAAAAAAAATGACTAGACGAAATTACTGAACACAAAACATAAAAAAAAAAAACAAAAGGGTTCTGATGGTGTCTGTATTGTCAAAACCGGACAAGCATTTTTGATAGGCACTTACAAAGATGGTATCCAACCTGGTAACTGTGCAAAGGTTGTGGAAGCGTTAGCCGATTACTTGATATCTGTAAACTTTGTAAGTTATTATATGTTATCTTAAAATGACAAACTAATAATTTGAATAGTAATTTTTTTTTTTTTGAACTTATCGCCTCTTATGATTAACAATAAAACTGTAAAAGCTAACAAGTTTTAGCTTTGAAACATTCAAATCATCACAATGCCAGTGATGCTAGATCGAGAAGTAATACAAAATGAGATACCCATGATATACATGATTTAGGCAATTGTAAAAGTGAGCAGCCAAAAAAGAAAAAAAAAAAGAGGGGAGGGGAGAATATCACTTTTTTCGGTAAAAAAAAAAAAAAAAAAAAAAAAAAAAGGCATACAACTGTCGTGCCAACTGAGCGGAAAAGTAGAACGCAAAAGAGCATCATTATAAATTCCCAAAGCTAGAGGGAGCGAAAAGATGATGTGGGATACCATCCATGCCTGTCCAGCTATGTTTAGATCGACTCGAGAAAATAGAAGTAAAAAACGCCAAATCACATCAGTTTCGTTTATAAGTTTGAGACAAATCTCTCTATCACAAACACATTACCACCAAGTGGTTTCGATAACGTTCTTTCTAACCTGTCAAAGAATTTTATTCTAGATATATCAAACACTGTTTCTGGTTCACAAATGGAATTATTTGATCATCTTGAAAAGAAAAAAAAAAACATTTAGGAAATATTCCCGATTTTTTATGTATCGTACGAGTCTAGAGATATCATCAGTTTTACTAAGCAAATTCAAAGTGATTACTTTCATTTTTAAGTGAAAATTCAAGAAACAACTCATTCCTGAGATTTTTTTTTTTTTTTTTTTTTTTATTGACCTGGTAAAGATACTGAGAAAGTAATTGACTATTGTGAAGATGTTCAAACCAAATGAATTTAAAGAGAAAAATACTAATAAAATATACAAGTACACATAAGTGTATGACTAGATGAATGAAAAATAAAATTATAAAAAATTTATTACTGCTATGGTAGATTGTCCATGTATACAGAAAGTATATGAGTATTTAGCTTATGTATTTGGGGTTTTTTTTTTTTTAATTTTTGAGCGCGTTTAATATTTATTTTGATTGGTACATCTGTTTTATTATGATTGACCAAAGCAGAGAATTTCTATTATTATTATTATTTTATTAAAGTTACAAGATAGAAAAGAAAGATTTTGTCATTTTGACTTTTAGAAAAAAGCAGATAGAACCACCCAAAATATAAAGAACACCTGTGAATAGTTGAATGCCGAGAAATCCGTTATTAGGAGTTGCCAGCTGGATGGCTGCACCGACCGGAGGACCTACACCTGCAATGGAGCTCATAAGAAACATGATGGCAATACCCGAAGCAGTATTTGCTGGTCCCACTACGGTAGCTGTAATAGGAGGTGACATTGGAAAGTAGATGCCACAGGTGAGCCCAAAGAGAACAGAGTAGGCCATCATGGTTTCGTAAGTTTTAGCAAAGGGCCATAATACCATACAGAATAATCCGGCAATTATGGAAACAATAAAAAATATATTAATGCGTCCGATACGATCAGCAAAGAATCCTAAAATTAGACGGCCAAGGGCGTTCATTGCACATAAAACGCCCACAAGATTAGAAGACTGGCTTGCGGTAACACCAAATGCTCTTGCGTAAGCTGTAAGTAAAAGAAGAGGGAGAGGGTCAATAAAAACATACTGTATGTTGGTTCCTCTTACTTGGTATATAAAACAAAGGGATCAAATAGCCAGTAAGAGCGATAACAAGGCCTATTAATAAGATGATAAAGTTCGCGTCCTTGAGTATGCTGAAATTGATTGGTAGTCTTTTTTGTTGTTGATTCTTTGTAACAGGAGGAAGACGGGTGCGAATAAAGAAAGCAGCAATTGTGCAAATACAAAAAGCCATAATACCGATTATACGAATGGCCCAAGGCAAACCGTATTTAGCTACTAGAGAAGTCACCATTGGGCTGAGTGCAAGACCACCCATACCTGAGCCAGCTGAACATATACCCATGGCGGTTCCTCGACGTGTAGTGAACCATTGAGGGATAACAGAGACTACAGAAATATAGACTAAAGCAGTTCCGATACCAAAGACTAGGCCCATAGTGAAATAAAGATGCCACATTTCTGTAATGAAACTTGATAGAATAATACCCAAGGACATCAAGATAGCACCAAAGCCTAAGGTCAATCGAGGACCAAGTGGGGAAAGCATAGGCCCGATGGGAGAGAAAAGATTAAGGGTGACCTCCATAAGGGCACCAATGCCCGTCAATCCTAATGTGGTCGATTTGCCTTCTAACACGGTGGTTGCAAAAACATCGGCAAAAACACCTAAAAGGGGTTAAATCAACTTTATTGTAAATCAATAGACTTACCCCAAATGGCTGAAGTACCAAACATGATAAAGTTCACAAGAAAGCCACAGACAGCAACCACCCTATTTAAAATATATAAGCCATCACAGTGCCATCTCATAGCAGGTAATACCATCCGTAACCACCATCCGGGATCGTATCATAGAATTCTTGATCTACATCAGCCATCTCAACCATACTAGCCACAGTAGCATCTTTTTAACGCGTAAGTAACATCCGTAAGCCATTCGCCTTACTTGTCTGGATTCGGGCCATGTGTTCCCCTTGTTCAATATCAGCCTTTTCTGTAAGACGAGTTGGTGTTTTTTCCATGATTTCTTCAGGAAAAGTAGAAGTCTTTTCCAATTGGTCTCCGAGGTCAAAAGCAGAGTCATTTGAATTGATATAATGTTCAGTAGGCTTTTCGTTGTTCATTATTGTATCAATGTATTAAGGAGAGAGGGAAGAGGAGCTTTCTTTTCCGGTTTAAATACTCTTCTTTCGTTTGAACAAGTCACAGACACTAAACCGGAGTCGTTTTCGTCATTAAAGTTTCAAATCTTATTTATTGGAAATCTCGCCTTTCACACGATGGTTTTTTTTTGTTAACCCTTTCTCTTGTCCTTGAGGCGTTCTAAACTTAGATCCAACGGAGGTTTAAAATCCGAGGGCATGTGGAAAAATAACAAATAAGCGAAATAAATGATTTAACTTTAGTGTATCGAGTTATCGTCTAATTATAACTACGATTGTTTAGCATTTTTTTGCATAATAATCTTCCAGAAAATGTAAAAACAATAACATTTTTTTTGTTGATTTGGTAGTGTCTTTTGTTGAAATGCGGAGTATAATGAGCGGGACTTTACAACTTTTTAAAAAGCTCTTTATGCTTCATTTTAAAAGCCATAGAGTAAAACGATCAAAAATTTACGAATCACCGTTTTTTTTTTTGAGATATAATGTATTAAAAGTAGTGTATCTTTTGAACTATAATGTCAAATTCTGAGTCATTGACCAAATGTTGGGGTGAAAAAAAGGAACTTGTTTCCGGACGGCATTTGAAACATGCATTCGGTGATTAAACAGAGTGACACTTTTGTCTCCATAAGTTATTTTTTTATTATATAAAACCACCAATTAGTGCCATTCATTTCTGTTACTCATAAGCATTTATCTTGCATCATGCTCGACATACTCTCACAAAACTGTAGATTGTAAATATCGTAATCGATTACATTTCAATAAACAAACTGTGCCTTTTTTTTTTTTTTTTATTTAATATGCAACATAAGGCGAACCTAAAAGAAATTAGATTAAAATCATAAGAGTATTACTCGACGTGTCTTATTTTTAATTACTAACGAATGTTTTGATGTTATAATCATTACTGCAGTTTGTCCACAAAAAAAAAAAAAAAAAATCTTTGACTAATCTGCTCCTAAATCTTTCATTTCCAACAATAAGAATTCTTACGAACACAAAGAATTATTAGATCTAATTGTGATCACAAAAAACCGTTGGAATCTTGGAAATAACTGTTCGTCGTGGAAATCTACGAGTGTGTTTTATGCCCGATGGTAGATCGTTTTTCCTCTCCCCCTTCTCATGAACTTTTTTTTTTTCGGTACATGTCAAACTGGTCGTCGATCTTTTTACGATGGGTTGAAAAGTTGGTCTCGGTATCATGTCTCAAAATCCGAGATTATTCTTAAATCATAATCCCAGCAAGAATCGAGATTATTGACAAGATAACCACAAAAGTATAATTGTATCATTGCAGATTAGACAATAACAAATATTACAGAAAAAATGACACGTACTTAAAGCCAATAGAACCTTTGGTGCCATCACTTTTCTTTATATTTTTGATATGTGTAACACGAACATCATGTAAAAAAAAAAAAAAAAAAAACTCTAGCATATGCTCTATATTAAAATTGTGTTTTAAGAAAACTTCATCAACGAAAGACCTCTCTCCCAGAGTTTTAAACGATTTATGTTTATTTCAGATTGTCATTTCACGCGCTTAATTCTTCAACAGATATCCGAAAAAGTATATCAACTGGCTGAAAAAGATATTTTAAATGTGTAGATCGTAATAGACTTAAACGAAAGATTAACAGCGCGCATAATAAAGAAACAAAGCCAAAAAAAAAGCGTTTAATATAATAATGATCTCATAAATGAATAATCGTGTGCTATTTTTTTTTAAGTTTGTTATGCATTTTCTTGATGATTAATTTTAAATCTACTTGAGCTAAAATCCTTTCAAATTTCATATCACTTCAAGGTTCTCTTCACACGGACTAGGTTTGTGAAAATCCCCCGAAATTTATAGCGCATAAACGTACTCTAATTGACATGTGCAAGCATATCTAATAAAAGTTTTTTTTTTTTTTTTGAATGAAGCATTGACGACGGTATATCATAAGACAACATATTTAATAAGCTGATTACTTTGTATGTTTTCATCACAGTTATCATTTGAGGTTTGATATTGTGGGTTCGCCATTCTGCCTCCTCGTTAACGTAACATGACAGTTTTACCTATGAGTCCATATTTACACTTTTGGATGTACGCTTTATTAGTTTGGACAATTGTGTTTAAAATTTTGGATGATTTCGTTTTGTTATTTCGGATGATTAAGCCGTTTTTTTTTTTTTTTTTTTTTTTTTTTTTTTTTTTTTGTTTGTTGGAAGAAACAGTCTTCAGCCGCACATCCTCATATTGGGTTGTGGTCCCTAAAAACCCGGGCAATTTTTATCAGTCCGACCGGCTATAAATTTATTGGGTGGTGGTCCGTTAGTGCTCTGTTCAGAAAATAATTCTTGAGCACTATTTTCTATAAAAAAAAAAAAACTCGCTCTCAGTGTAACCATCTTGCGATTAACCATGAATTCTTTAGAACATAAAAAGACTTTTTTTTTTTAAAAAAAAAAACAAAAAACAACTTGTTTACAGTTTAATTCTTTACGAATTATTAGACATCTTTATCCCTTAATATATTTGATGTAACACATCTTTCGAAATAAACCGGAACTCTACCCAATGAGTCAGTGTGAGAATTTTGCAGTAATAAAAAGAGAGAGAGAGAGAGAGAGAGGGAGGGAGAGAAAACTAATGCAAAATTATTCCCTTTTTATTTCTTTTTTTTAAAAAAAATGTCACAAACAAAAATTACAGTTATTGGTGCTGGTGTGATTGGACTCACCACTGCTCTTTCATTAAAACAAGATGGATATGAAAATGTAAAGGTGGTTGCAAGACATTTACCAGGAGATATTAATATTCAATATACCTCACCCTATGCAGGTTTGAAACATTTCTGTTTTTTTTTTTTTTTAATAAAAAAAAAAAACTTCCTTAACCTCTTTATGTATATATAAAGGTGCTCACTGGAGAACAATGGCTCCTAATGACAATCCAATGTTACAAGGTAATACATTTTAATAAATCATACCTTTGTTGATGAGAGAGTTAGGATTGGATGAAACGAGTTACAAAAAATTTTTAAAGATCGCCGATATGAATAAATCAATAGATACGGGTATCATGATTGTTCCAAGTTTTGATTATTTTGAAAAATTGGTGCCATTGTATACCAATCCATGGTATAAAGATGTGGTTAAAGATGTAAGTTATTTGCTATTGATATTCATAACAGTTTTTTTTTTATGTAGTTTAGATTCTTGAGTGAAAAAGATGGATTACCAAAGGGTGCCAAGATGGGTCATTTTTACACTACAGGTCAAAAAAAAAAAGGGATTATAATTTGAGAAATTAACTCTGTATAATAATAGTACTTGTCAATTCGCCTGTCTATCTCAAATGGTTGGAACTCAAATTTAAAGAGTTGGGTGGAACGATTGAACGAAAAGTGATAAGGAACCTCAAAGAATTTGCTTCTGAAAACGAAGACATAGATGTATTGATCAATTGCACTGGATTGGGGGCTAGATATCTCGGTGGAGTACAAGACAAGGCTATGTATCCTACTCGAGGACAAACAGTGGTGATCAAGGCTAATCATATCAAGAGAACAATGACTTTTATTGGAGACCATGGTATAACCTATATTATTCCCAGATCGGATGGTACTGTCATCTTGGGAGGAACTCATGATAATGACAGGTAAAGAATAGTTACCGTGATATTAGTCTTAATTTATTAGCAACCCGTTTCCTGATGAGAGCTCAACTTGTGATATTTTAAAGCTTACAAAAGAATTGTGCCCAGAATTGAGTGAAAAGGGAGAATTAGAAATTGTATCGTTTAATGTTGGTTTGAGGCCTACAAGAAAGGGTGGTCCTCGATTTGAAAATGAAATGATCCGTAAGTTTGAAGGGAGCTATTAGAATTTTTTTAATCATATTTCTTATTAGGAGCTAAAAATGGACGCAAAGTGCTTATCACTCATGCTTATGGACATGATGGGTTTGGTGTTCAATCAAGTTGGGGTTCTGCTGAATATACAATCAACCTGATGAAAAAGGGTATCAACAAGATGAATGAGTCAAAACTTTAAATAAAATCGTAAAATATTTTAACCAAAAGTGGAATTAAAGTGGAATAATAGAGGAGCGGTCTAACCTTTTTTTTTTAACAGATCAGTAGCCCCCTCAAAAAAAAAAAAAAAAGAGCGACATAAAAGTTTTTTTTTTTTTTTTTTTTTTTTTCCTTTTCTTCTTCTTTTCTCTTTCCCCCCCCCCCCTTTTTTTTTCCCGTCTGTCTTTGTCTTTGTGTTTGTGTTTGTGTGTGTGTGTGTGTGTTTCTTTTATGCAATGACTAGTTTTGGAGAATTAAGACAGAGATTATTACACCCATATTACATTGCTCATTTCATATATGGGTTTGTTTATATTGTTTTTCGTTCAAACCAACTATTAAAAACACAGCTCGATTTCCAAGTAAACACACCCACACAATAATAATAATAACAATAATAATAATAACAATAATAATAATCAATTCATTCGTTGTTTAGGAAACTGAACCCAAAACCTATCTATTTCTAACCGGTTTGATTCTTTGGAAATGCTTCGTGTCCATCACTGCCGAAGAATTATTCAGTGTAATCCTCCTCTACAGCAAATTCTTCACACTCTGTAGTTTATTCTGGAGATATGGCTTTTGGTCCACGGCTCTTTACATTATAGGATGGATTACTTTTTCAACCATCTTTCCTCAACCTAGATATCAAGGACCTACTAAGGTGGTGGAACTCACGATGTCGACCTTTCAAGAAAAAGTACTGAAGAAAGCAAAGATTCAAGAAGTCAGTGATGACTATTGGGTGGTGATGTTGTATGCCAATTGGTCCTTGGCCTGTTTGAATTTTGAAGCAGTGTTGGCCAAATTATCAATGGATTATAGTGACAAGCATGTTCAGTTTGGTAAGATTGATATCGACATCTATTCAGATTTGGCAGAGGAATATGGGGTCAGTAAGGATCCGGCTTCGTTTGATTTGCCTACTCTCGTCTTGTTTCATCAGGGTAAAGAAATCAGAAGGTTGCCTCAGTTGACTGTGACAAAGGAAGGTCAACAGGCTTCAAAGACAGACGTGGCAAAGGATACGATCACTCGTTTGGGTTGGAATAAGACTCCTGTAAGTGTCATAATTCATATAGTGTCGGCTTTATTAACCAACAAAAAATTATTCTAGTCAACTATTATTCAAGCATTTCACTTGGAAAAAATCAAGCACGAGAAAAAGCATCAGTGAGATGATTTAGAACCTATTACGTAATACTTGTGTGTACATATTTAAAATATAAGGACCCTTGTAGCCTTTTGTTTTTTTTTTTCTTTTTTTTTTCTTTTTCTTTTTTTTTTTGGGTTAAAAAAAATGTCAGAGGAGAGTATTGTACAAAATGAGAATTTATTGGAACAATTGCAAATTGTTTTGGAACAAGAATATAAAAGATTAAATTTGTTTGATAAACTTCATAAGTAATATTTGTTATGGGAAGAATGATAGAGCTAATGTTTAGTGAGTTTACGAAATACTGTGAAGGAGAATATTCGACGGATGAATATGGTTCAAGCATCAGTCAGCCTATACTTGATGAATTCCAACAGGTTTATATCAAGATTGATAAAGCACAAAAGGAAATGAAGGATTCAGTTGCCGAAAGTAGTGTGAAATATTTACAACAAAATGAAAAGGAACGATTGGAGAAAACGATTGAGATACAAAAGCAAAAGTTGTTGAACATAAAAGATGACGATACAACCAAAGAAAAAGGGCAAGTAAAATGACTATTAAACATTCAACTTATTTGATTGGTAGACTTGCTTTAACGATTGAAAATGCAAGTAATGAATTGGATCGATTAAAAGAGCTTTTGGCCAAAGTATCCTCCTTGCTTTGTTAATTATTAAAAGGTATATACATCTTGTTCATGGCTTGTCTTGATAATATATCATGTTGAAATCTATTGAAATCAGTTAATTATTGAAATATTTTTTTTTTTTTTTTTTTTTTTTTTTTACTTTTTCAAAGAATCATTTTCTTGACTTAATCTTTCTACTTCACATAATAATTCATTTTGCATTGTTTTTAAATGTTGAAGTTGTTGAACAGCTGAAATAAATAAATAAATAAATAAAATAAAAATAAACCAATAACAATTGACTTACTTCTAGTTAATAAAGCAGCTTTACTCATCTTTTTAGTGATCCCAGGTAGATGACTTTTCAACTCATCAAATCCATCTTTAATTTGTGCTCTTCTTTTTTGTTCTGATTGAATATGTATTTGACGACGTATTTCTGCTGTTGATAAACTATTCAGGGGAAATGTTTTTTTTTTTTTAGAAAAAAAAAAAAAAAAAAAAAAAAAAAAAATTATATCATATTCTTATTACTCTTCATCTTCTGATAATGTTCTCTTTCGTTTTGTACGTCCAGATTTCTTTTCATATGTTTCCTTTGAATATTCCAAGAACTCTGTATGATAAAATTCAGTTGGTAAAGAAGTAGCACGTGAGATCATCTCCTGAACGCGTGTTTCTATCAAAATAATGAATCAATATATATTTATATATTATATCATTTTATACCTTGATATTCATGGCTTGTATTTTCTTGTTTTACTTTGGGAGTATCTTCCATCATGGATCTATAGCTTGTAGATAAGACAATGTCGCTCATATTTTAAAAATAAAAATAAATGAAAGGTTTTGGTCTAAAGGAAAGTATTATATAAATAAATAAATTAAAAAAAAAAACGGTGGCGTAAAGAAAAAGATTTTCATTAAAATCAATTGACAGCTATTTAAATAACCGATTGGATTTAAAATAGATTTTTTTTTTTTTTTTTTTTTTTTTTTTGCATAATTTGCAACCCTGACATCATCTATCGTTTCTTTTCTCTCTCTATCTCTCTCTCTCTCTTACTTTAATTAAAAAAAAAAATGGGACTCAAAAAGTTATTTTCTACCAAAGAAAAGCATAAAGAAAAGAAACCTCAAAGAGAATCCACACGATCTTCCATGTCTATTGGTAGATGGACCAAGAGAAGGCCCGAGTCCTTTGCTTCACATCTTTCTAATCCTTATGAACAAGATAAAATAGAATTACCTGCTACACCTTCTCCTTCTGATGGTAAAAAAAAAAAAGCATACGATATTTTTTTTTTTTTTTTTTAAAAAAAATTGTTTTTTGTTTTTTGTTTTTTTGCAGATGATTCTTTACAATGTAGCACAAAATACGTACAAGACATCCCACCTTCGATAGACCGTTTAGAATTCTTAGTGGAAACATGTCAGCAAAAGAATGAATTATTAAAGAATAGGCTACAGACACATGAAGACACAGAGGATGAAATTCGGGCTCTGTTTAATGACACACATCACATGCCCTTGGTCTCATTATTCACCATGCATTTGGAACAAAGAGAACAAGTCGAGCAAGACTATCGTTCGGAAATCAATCGATGGTCAGAACATGCCAGCCAACTTGAGGCTGAAAGAGATCGAGTGGCTAAAAATGAACAAGATCTTCAGAACAGATTGGCGATTTTGACCGAGCTTTATGAGCAATCCGAAAGAGAACATACGAGACTAGAATACGAAAGGACACAAGCCGAAGAAAAAGCGGATGTTTGTAAACTTGAAAATGAGAGTTTAAAAGAGACTCTGGAAGCTGAGTACAAGGCTTTGTCAAAGGAAAGAGAAAGTTCGTTAGATGCAATCCTACAAGAAAGAGAGGAAGCCTTAAAAGCCAGATATGAAGAAAGAAACCACTTATTAACAACCAGATACGAATCAATGATAAGGGAAAGAGATGAAGCAGTAGAACTCAAATACATTAAAATAGCCCAGGATAAAGACAATGCACTGGAAATCAAATACAAATCTCTCTTTGAGAAAATGGAAGCAGAACACAAGTCATCTTTAAAAGAAAGAGAAGACGAATTAGAGGCCAAAAAGAAAGCATTCGCAGATTTGGAAACACAGGCTGCGAACGAAAAAGCGGCATTCCAAAAGTTTAAGGACGCACTGACAGAACGAGAAAAGACAAACGAGATGGTCCGAGCCAGTGATCTAGAAGAAATAAGGGAACTCAAGGATATCATCAGATCATTCGAACAAAGTCCAGGAAAGCTGTTGACGAGAACCAAAAGTACCCAACAAGAAGAACTGATGAGAATGCACACTAAGGCTCAGCTTGGGCTGATAGAATATCTTGAAGGAGAAGATGATGTGATACAAGCCATGACACGATTTAAAAGACAGTTGGAAACTGACCTCTGTTAACTATTTTCTTATACCTTTTTTCTCCTCCTCCTATTCCACTCCAATAATCATATACGCGTTATACTTATATAAAAGGAAATATTACAAAAAACAAATGGCTTATCTCTCACTTATTTGCGATAAGAAATACCTCCCCCCCCCTTATCAAAATGAAAACAGTAAAACGCGTTGCTGTCAATCATTGACGTATTTTTTGTGTAGCAACCGGATCGGAATCAGATAAGAAACTCTTTATCCACAGAATCAATGTGTATGTGTGAGTGAGTGTGTACTTGTGTGTGTGTGCGTGTTTGTGTATATATTGTTTTCTATATAACTTCTTATCTCTCTCTCTTTTTTTTTTCTTTTTTTCTTCCTCTTCTTCCTCTTCTTTTGTCTAACAAATCAAAAAAAAAAATAATAATAATAACAATAATATAAAAAAAACAAAAAAAAAAAAATGTTTCCAGAAGATTCAACAAATAATACAAAAGGAAAAACGACTTGTATAGTATGTGGGTCTCTTAATCATATGACAAGTAAGCAAAAAGTGACAAAACAAAAAAAAAAAAAAAGTAGGATATTGTTCTTATATAATTTATAGAACATTGTCCAGTCATCTAATAATACCTCTTCATTTTATCTATGTTTTATGTTTTCAGCATCAATTATGACACCTTTTTTTTTATATATTTACATCTATGCCCCTCTTTTTATTGATTTTTTATTGAAATAAACGCCTTTAAGAAAAAGTCACGGTTTTCATTTTGACAGCTTGTATACGATAAGAGGGCGTGATAATTGTACAACGCGAGATATCGGTTAAAACTCCATATCTTTGACGTATAAACAAAACACCTCTTCCGAACAAAAAGTTGCGTTTTCATTGAACCCTTATCTTGCACGTGAAAAATAACAATACTTTTTCAGGCACAAAAAAAAAATACAAACTCCTGCATACAAAAAATAAAAAAAAAAAAAATCTGGAATCTTTAGATAAGGACTTTTTTTTTTTCTCCTTTATTGAAAGAGAGAGAGGCAGGGGGAGAGTGAATTTCAAAATATTTGTATCTGTAAAGCGAAGATCTATTGTGTGACATGGGGTAACACATGAAAAACATAAAAATCGGTGTAAGAAAGAGGAGGGGGGGGGACGACTTGTACATTTATTAAGATAATTATTGATAAGCTTCAACACCAATACAATCAGAGACTGTAACGAATTCATAACCTTTGGCCTTAACGTATTCAATAGCCCAGGGAACAAGAGTATTGACTGTTTGATCATAGACTTCATGTTCTAATGTGATATGACCATGGGTCTCGGCACTATCGTTTTCCATTTCTTCGTAAGCGGATTTTTCTTGATCGAAATCATGAGCTCTCCAATCATTGGTATCCAAATCCCAATTAACTGCACTGTAACCAAGGTCTTTCAAGACCTCTAAAGCATTAGCATCGTATGAACCGGTAGGAGGGCGCATAATTGCAGGTCTATCGATGGGATTAATATAAATGTACACAACAAGGGGGGGGGGAGTTATTACCTTTTGCCAATGGCTTCAAAAATAATATCGGATTGTGTGTTCATTTGATACTCAATGTCTTCTCTGGATAAACCTTGGAGTTCCTTGTGCTCATATGTGTGGCTGGCTACTTCATGACCCATATCATAGTAATGTTTAATCACTTCCATATAAGTCTTTTCTCCATCAGAAGTAGAAACACTGTCCGTCTTTACATCACTTTTTTTTTTTTTTTTTTTGGGAAAAAAATTAAAAAAAAATTTCCAAAAAAAAAAAAAAAAAAAACCTACACCCAATTCTTGCCATTGATAAAGAAGGTAGAGTGGATACCTTGTTCATTCAAAGATTTAGCCAAGTCCCAAGAGTATTGATAAGGTCCGTCATCAAAAGTCATGGCAAAGATACCAGGACGGTTACAAGAAACATAGACACCATCCTCATTTGTGTCACGCTAATCCCATTAGTACCACATCACCGATTCAGGAACTTACTTTCAATAAAGGTTTTCCAACAACAACACCAACAAGGGCCAAAGAGATCAAAGAAAGAAGCATTTGAGAATAAGAAAAAAAAAAAAGAAAATCAGAATTTGTCTTTTTCATTTTATATCCGTGAGTTACCCCCCCCCCCTTACAGGGCAAGTAAGGAAAAAGTTTTTATTGGTCATGTATTCAACTTTCTTTGTTTCAGTCAAGATCAAACTCTGCCCCTCTTATAAAAGAACGAACCATTCAGTTAAAAATAGAAATTTTCAATCGATCCAGTGTGATACTTCGGTTCTTGAATCGTTTCTTAGGGCCTCGTCATCACCCTCACTGTGCATTGTTGACTTTTTCATTGGATTACAGTGACAGTGTTTTTTTCTGTCTAAAAAAAAAGTGGTAAGGTTTTTAGCCTCTTTATTTTTATTTCAATAAAAAAAACAAAAAAACAAAAAAAAAAACAAAAACAAATAAACAACATGGACTCTTTTACTGCCACAGGTAATAATAATAACATCGAGTCAGTCTATTTATCATTGCTGTAGACAGCAGATTAGTTGAGCCAGAAAGGTAATTCCTTCTCTTATATTTTTTTTTTTTTTATTAAAAAATAACTAGTCCAAAGCCAATGTCAAAAACACCGTCGTCAGATAGTGAAGAAGATAACTTGATTGCCAGCCAAAGCTTTGACCGACTTCGAGAAACCAGTATTTCCGACCACTGCATTGCCGAATACTGCACAGAGTCACTCTACAGTTACAGCTTCACACCACTTTCACGCGTGAATAAAGCGACCAAGATCAAACGCCACCTGATGAACCGAGGCATGGATTACATGCAACGTATTCGCTATCAACGCGAGCCCGGCAGTCGACGCTTCTCTCAGCCCGATATGGGTGTCCTAGACATGCAAGAATGGAATCCGGACCTCAAGATTTCTCCGTCTGTTAACGGTCTCAACCAGATGGACCAAGATGGCTTCCCCATTGGCAGACGACAGACCATCGAAGTCTTACCTCGAAGCCACCTCCATACACCCTCACGCTTCTTGCCCCAGAACCAAGCAATCCTGACCACCGACGCAGACGCGACCGTACTGCTCTTCAACGACGTAGCCAGCCTGTGTTTTGGCATTGATGCCTCCTTTGTCGGCCAGTCCTTACTCAAACAACTCGATGACCCCATCCGAAAGCAGATCCAGACCATCCTCAAACAACGTCGGGAGGACAGCAAGGAACGCGTGTTGATCTGTGGTGCGGTCGTCACCATCCAAAAAAGCTCAGGCAAAACCGCTGCCTCGCTCTGGCTCAAGGAAAAGCAGACGGACCAAAAGACAATCTACATCTGGATCTTTGAAGAGATCTACGAGACCTCGTTGGTCGTCCATTTGGACAAGGAAGGAAAGACCTCTCAAGTCAGCAGCACGATCAAGGACCTCTTTGGCTACGAACCTCATCAGATCACCCATATACACCAACTCTTGCCCGCTCTCTCTATGCACATGGACAAGATACACTTTTATGGCGCCCTGTCTGCCCAAGGCGTGATGTTTCCCACCATGGTATCTCGGGCCGAGAACGTGTTCAAGATCGTGTCTCTGCCGTCGATCGCAGGCCTCATCACCGTGCACGCGACAGGCAAGATCCAGAGCATCAACCCTGTGCCTGCAAAGTATCTCTTTGGTTATTCCTCGGAACAACTCGAAACCACAGATATCAGGCACATTATCCCCCAGTTTCCAGAGATCGTCGCCGGTCTGCGCGAGTGCCATCTGTTGCAGTCCGTCTGTACCGTCAACAATCACGCCTGTCGATGGGTGCTCTCTGATCGCTGCTTTCCCGATTCTTATCAGTCAAT
The DNA here is from genome assembly GCA_000697035.1 of Rhizopus stolonifer B9770. Lineage (NCBI taxonomy): Eukaryota > Fungi > Mucoromycota > Mucoromycetes > Mucorales > Rhizopodaceae > Rhizopus > Rhizopus stolonifer. The sequence goes on from JNDS01005188.1 coordinate 44,593, forward strand.
GGATACAGAAGAATCGCTCAAGTCTATCGAGCGACGTCCTTCGATTAATGGTCAAGGGCAGGCATTGCCCACCATTCGCGCCGTGCATCGAGATGGCAGCACTTTTGAAATTCAGGTACAGCTTCGCTTGATTGAGAGCGACAAGGAAGATCTGATCAGTGTATGGGTCACGTACGATCGTATCCAGGCCATGAAAAAGAAAAGACCGGAACAGGTCAAAAAGCCGATAAAGACCTATGGGATCACCTCATATGGAAACGTCAAGACAAAGGCCATATTCCCTCCGACGGAAAAAAAGAAGCAAACAAGTCCGATAGATGATTATGTGGTTCTGAGTACTCTGGGGGAAGGTGCTTATGGGACTGCCAAATTGGCTTATAGAAAAGATGATCCGGATATGACCAAGGTAGTGATTAAGTGTATTGCGAAATCAAGAATTGTGGTAGACTCTTGGATTAGAGACCGAAAATTGGGATTGATCCCATTAGAAATACACATTTTAAAGAAACTGCAGGATCATCCACAGCCAAATTGTTGCTCAATAGGTAAGTTGTTATTTTTTTTTTTTTTTAGTTCAATGTGTAGCTGATATACTATATATAGAGAGTTACCTGGAGGATGAAGATACCTATTTTGCTATAATGAAATTACACGGGGAAAGAAGTATGGATTTGTTTGATTATATCGAATTGAATGAACACGTGGATGAAGAGGCAATCAAAAACCTCTTTTTGCAGATATCCAAGGCGGTTGAACATATTCACAAATTACACATTGTACACCGCGATATTAAGGATGAGAATGTCCTTTTAGATGAAAATGGATGCGTTCACCTTATAGACTTTGGAAGTGCGGCCTATTTTAGAGAGGGTAGAAGATTCGATACATTTGGTGGCACCTTGGATTATTGTGCTCCTGAAATACTCAAAGGTATGTCCTACGAGGGACCACCACAAGATATCTGGAGCTTAGGGACCTTGTTATACACAATGATTTATAGAGAAAATCCATTCTACAATGTAGACGAGATATTAGAACATGATTTACGTGTGCCCTATGTGTTATCAGAAGGTAAACAATAGAAAGACAAGAAATTGCTAAGTATTTTTTTTTTTTAAAAAAAAAATTAGAATCATTGGATCTTGTTCAACACATGTTAAACCGAGATGTCAGTGAGCGTTATACCATTCATCAAGTTTTGTCCCATCCTTGGCTTCAATCTTGATTTGTAAATACTTTATAATCAACTGACTTGAACTGTCAGCTTGGGAAAGATTCTCACCTAAACCATTTTTGGAAACTTATTCCGTATAAATACAACACCTTTTGTTTTTCTTGTTTTTTTTTTTTTTTTTTTTTTTTTTTTTTTCTCATTTTTCATGAAAAGAATTATTCAACAGAGCGCATTAAAAGTTCACGTAGAAAGTGATCATCTCATCATGTATGGTTCTTCTACAGAATCTTCTGGTTGCGTTTTACGAGGAGCGATCAGTTTAAAATTAAAAAAATCAACGAGATGCAAGTCCTTGAGCTTAAATTTTCTTGGGAAAATATCTGTCAGCTGGAACCAATGTAAGCTTCATATTTTAATTATTTGATTTTTTTTTAAACAATGGATATATTATATATATATATTACTTGTAGTGGGAAATGGTTATGAACGTAAATTTCGCGATAGCCGTACTGTAATTAGCCACACTTGGACATTTCTGTCAACACCGCACCTACTTTCCAAAGGAACACACACTTTTGAGTTTGAACTTGTTTTACCAGGCAATTTACCAGAGTCAACGCACATTGAGAAATATTACGACGTAAACTATCAATTAAAAGCATCCTTACAAAGGCCAGCCCTCTTTAAAGACCTAATCACACGACGAGCCATTCACCTCTCCCGACAACGCCCCCAAATCTCACACGACTTTTTTGACCCGGTCCTAGTATCCGACCGATTCGCCGACAAATTGCATTATGAGTTTTCTTTACCGACCAAAGTCTACACCTACGGCGATTCTATTCCCGTCAAAATCAAGACCACGCCTCTCATCGAAAACTTACATATCCGCTTTGTCAGCTGTTGTTTTAAGGAATACTTTATCTGTCGAGGACAAGGCTGGTTCGACGGCAAGACAAAGTCTTCTCGACGTCTGATTGATTATACACGCAAGGACACCAGCCATTACCCGATGGAGACCAGTTGGTCTACAACATTGATGATTCCAGTGCCCAAAAAAGATATCCAATGCGACGCCCATAATGAATCTGTACGTGTTTGGCATACACTCTCTTTTCATCTTTCATTGGTTCAAGATGAGCATGTGTTTGATATCAAATTTGTCTCTCCAATCATCATTGCCGTGACGGATTCCATCGGTCATTTACCATCTTATCAAGAAAGTTGGCAAACTTTGTCTTATAATCCAATCTTTATTCCAAATGATGTTCCACCTAGTTATCTTCCATAATAAAGTTCATACAATTCTTCTTGGTAATATTGTATTTTTTTTTTTTTTTTTTTTTTTTTGTTTATATCAAGTGATTTATATTAGAAATTTGAGTTTCCTCGTCTTCCTCTCCCCTCCCCTCCCCCTTGTTTTTCTAGAGTTTCTTTTCAACTTTATATGGTTTGCTTAGTATATTGACAGCATGATTACTTCAATAATTAAAGGTTGGTTACATCTATACACCGCTGAGCAGCTCTAAATCATGCAAACAAATACGCACTGTATTAAAACAATACGCTTAAACGGTATATTTTATTTGGAATAAACAATAGGATCATCAAATAGTCTATTATATTTCAGCAGATCACGTATTTCCATTGTTTCTATAAGGGAGGTCTTTTTTCATGTGAGAGCTTCTGGACAAGTATACAAGCCAATTACCGTCAATTAAAGTATATCTATAATAGTAGTCGCGCGACTTGATTATGTTCACTTTAAAGGCACATTATCCTTGACAACTTACTGAGAATTCTATAGCTGCAGTAAGCCTGCAACTTTATTTGGAAGATAGCATCATTTATTATTACTTTCTGAATAAAGGAGAAATAGTAGTGTCACACTACAAGGTATCAAAATGTCTGTTGAGATTAAGAATACTCTCACCTGTTCGTGGTTAATTTTTGTTAATCAAGACCTTTTTTTTTTTCTTTTTCTTTTTCTTTTTATCTTGAAGCTAAGAAAATACGCGCTTTTCTTTTCAGTGTTCATTGGGGGGCACCTGTTTTTGATAAATTCCTGTCATCACTATTTTAATCTTGAGATAAAATTATAGTAAAATACTCAGAATTGTATTATTTTAGGCTCCGATGCTTCATAGTATTATCGATATTATTCACATTTATGAGTGTGGTTTGGTTGATACATGATATCACAATTTCAATATCTATTTTTCTAATAAACTTCTTGATCTAATCGTTTGCATATTTGTCCTGAATACATCTCCAAGCTATTTTCGCTTCTTATTGTTCACCATTGTCAGTGATCTCCGTCTCATCAGTTATAGTGCATAGTAATAGCCAACGCCATTTTATTTTCTTATTCTCTCTTAGTTTGAAATTGTCTGGATTGAAATACTCTTAAGATATATGGCCTCTGGTTCAAGGTTTTCCACAATGATGACAATTTCTACTACTTACTGTATGCGTCATGTTCTTCTTTTGTATATGTTTAATGGTGAGGATTTTCAAATACTGTCCAATTTTATTGCATAATTTTATCAAAAGCTCAAAAAGAAACGCTGACCAGGCGATTATTTTTTTTCCTATATTCCAAACGTGGCATGTTGGAGCGATTTGCCACTGGATGTTATTTTGTTAATCATAAAGCGTGGTAGTTACGGAAACAACAACTAGCCTCACAAATATAAAGGTTTTGATAGCCTTTTTATTTTTTTCTTCTCTTAAATTTTGGAAAATATAGTCCTCCAGCCTGATAACCATCCTACCCTTACCATAAGCTGCAACCATAGGCTATTTTAGCATGATTATCAACAAGCTGCTTCAAGATTTTACTTGAATTGCTTAAACCACAAGACGAAAAGAACACAGAAGAATACAACGCTTGCGCTCTAGCTTACCTATAATGATTCAAATCCTATAAAACATTGAACCATCTTCTTTCAAGCCCGCATCGAATAACCAAAATCCTCACGTTACAGAAGTTTTCCCACATTCAGTTATTGGATATCGTCAAGGATTATATAACATCCCTGCATGAAATAGTCGATCAATGCCCTTAACCAACCACTCTGCTTATTGGCCGATCGGTTTTGCATAGTGTTGAAAAAATTGGAGGATCCAGTATAAAACAGGGAACAGTATAGGCCTCAACCAAACATAAAACCCATACATATCCCATTTTACTTTCTCGAGCATGGGTTTGATTTCTTGATGCCCAAATTCCCAGATGTGAAGAACGGTTTCCTTACATTGGAGTACTCTGAAACCTGTTACATCAATCACCTAGGCTCCGTCATTGACTTTTAGTTCAAGAGCAATGTCAGAGTATCTATTCACATCACGTATCACTGACTGTCGGATATCAGCAAGCGTACGGTCATCAAAAACATAGGATTTAACTTCTTTTCTTGGAACTTTAACGATTATAAGGCAGAGATTCCGGAATTAATCATCTAAAATGAGATATTGAGATCCAACGTCCATTGTTTTACAGAGGCGGTACTCGTGATTTTTCATCATTAAGATTCTTTTTGGACATATGTTCCTCTGTTGCCAAGAATTCAATATGATTTGTTCTCGAGGAAAAAGATGCTTGCAATAAAAAGGCGACAAGCAGTATCATTATGGAAACCATGCGTGGAAACAACTCTCTTACTGGGCTTGCATGTGATGGATTCATCCGAAAAGAAAGTTTATACATTCACAAAAAAAAAAAAAAATACTGGCTTGCAACCAGCTGAAAACAAAAAGATTATGTCGAAACCTATTAAGTTAGTGTGCTATAGAATAAACCATGAGGTGTTTTTTGTTCAGTTGAAATGTTAAATAAAAATCAACTGTATTTTCTTTCATTTGTATTGTTTTAATAGACAACAAATTCTTTTACGTGTTTGAAGCCCTTCCCCCCCTAAAAGAAACACTTTCAGACCAATCAACATAGATCAATACCAACTTGAGTCTTTTATGTCTCCTTCAACATGTTTCTAAATCCGTCATTTTTATGAGTGCAACACTAAAAATAATTTTTTTTAACAATTTTTTCGGTTAAAAAAAAAAAAGAATGAAACTTGTTCAAGGTTTTCAACAGATCCTGCAAGAAACCAAATATGACACAATCGCCTGTGACATTTACGGTGTTATTCACGACGGCATCAGAGCCTATCCCCATTCAAAGTCTGCATTAACAGAACTCAAAGAACATCTCGTGTTACTTTCCAATTCAACACGACTTCAAGATAAACTAGACTCGCACATGACAACGAAATTTGACATTCGCAACACGCAATACAACAGTATTCTTTCCAGCGGAACACTGACCAAGTTATTCTTACAAGACGTTGTGGAATGTAAACAAACGACCATAAAACCTGCTTGTCATGCCACAGTGCAACACAACGGCCAAGCCAGACGTATGGAACCTCAAGAGTTTGCCGAACAATATCTCAAGACCGGTAAGTTTTTCTTATCGGGCGATCGCGATTGGCAAGAGCCTCTTTACTCGCATCTTCCCCTTTTGGAACGACAGGACAGTTGGGAGGAGATTGATTTTGTGTTGTTGGGATCTGTGCGTGGTGTATTTCCTGAGACAGATCCAGTGGATCCCTTTGATGAAGCCAAGGTTCAAGCAAACTATCAGCCATTGCTAGACGGATGTTTGAAACGTCAGGTGCCTATGATCTGTGCGAATCCGGATGTGTTTGCCCCTAATGGGTTGAACCCAGACGGAAGCACGAAACTGTTGATCTGTCCTGGCTATATCGGCCAAATGTACGAAAAAATGGGTGGGCAAGTCTTATATTTCGGAAAACCTTTCGAAAGCATCTATAATTATCTTGTGGCTCATCGTTCGAATGAATCTGGTAAAATTATCTGTGTAGGTGACAATGTGGCTACAGACGTACGTGGTGCTACAGAGGCTGGATTAGATGTGGTGATGATCTTGGGCGGTGTGCATTGGGAAGAATTAAAAGATGCGAAAGATGATCAAGAACTCATGGATCGCGTCAAAGAGCTCTGTAGACAAAACAAAACAAAGGAACCCACTTACCTTATGCCTTTACTTAAATATTAAAAAAAAAAAAGACTCACAGAATCACTTGGTTGGAGAGGAAATCCAAAGAGAAAGAGATAAGCCTGACAATACCATGTACATTCTCTCTTTAATCCTTTTTTTTTTTAATAATGGAAATATCGGTCTGAATATTATTACGCTATTGACATTGACTGTCTAACACATGACTGGTAATGGAATGTTTAATAAATAGATCTTTTTTTTAAAAAAAATTAAATTGTTGATATACGAGGAAGACTTACTATTTACAACAATTCTATAGCATTCATCCAAACCCATCGCAGCCTAATTTTTTTTATATATTCCACTCTATATTATTGAGCGATTACTTTAGATATGTCATTGAGTTTACCTCGGATAAATCCTGTCCTTTGGTTCTCTTGATATACAAAGCAATGCGTCTAGATATACAGCTACATTCTATCCTAGTATCCACGTCTTCATTTCTATTTGTGATTATACTGAAAGCATCTTCTATGTCATAAATTCTTTTGTAGTTGACGATATGTAAGTACCGGATCATCTTTCACAAAAAGGAAGTTCTTTTCGGTATTTAGATTTTCGTAAAGGTAATATTTCTGAAATGATGGAACAACCTTCAATGAGATGCAAAATTTACTGCTTTGGGTATTTTAAAACAAAGTTTATACAAGTGGGATGACTTGATTGTTATTAAACTTATTCTATTTTTTTAAAAAAAAAAGAAGGGGGGAAGGCTTTTTATTTGTACTTTTTTTTTCTCATTTAGGGTTTATCATTTGATGCCTTGGGAGCTACTACATGATCGGTTTTTAACATAAATTTGTCGGGTGGCAGTTCCTGAATTGTGCGCTTATTTTCTTTGAAAAGACTAATAGTACACTTCTGCTTGAAGAGGACTAAGATTCGTATCTAGATTATCTCCCGAATTGACAAAGGTATGAAACTCCAAGTATGAAATATAAAAATATACACTGATGAAAACAATTATTCGACATTGGTATTAATTATCCAGGTTTAAGAAGTTCAAAAGTAATTTTCTGAGAATAAATTCAATCTTTCCTTATTGGCGGTCACGTCCCCCTGTGTGTATTTTTGTGCTTTTTCAGCCTTTTCTTTTATTTGAACATAGAGACTTCAATGAGCTGGAGCAATAGTTATTCACAAAATATTGTAGATCCTCAGCATTTGATAGAAGCTGAGCAACAGGTTGAAGTATTCATGGGAATGTATAATAGGTGTGCATTGAATCTCTGAAAATATTTTTTTTTCTGACATTTTGTAGAATTATTCGAGCCTGTTATGATAAATGTATTCCCAGTAAATATCACGAACCCGATTTAAACAAAGGAGAGCAAAAATGCATAGATCGTTGTGTTGCAAAATACATGTCAATACAAACTATATTGGGAGAAAAGATGCGACCCATGGCACCTCTACCTCAAAACGATAATAATTACAGTAGCTACTCATAGATCACAATAATTCAAAAAAAAAAAAAAATGCGTTTCGGCTTGGAAAGCCCAAGAATATTTTCTTTATTAACCCCAGTTATTTAAATAAACATTTGGGGATTGTACAGCTCATGAAAAAAAAAAAAGCCTCAACATAATAGCTTAGATTTTTCTGTGCATTACTTTGTAAAATCGGTGTCTTTCTCCGATCTGTCGAGGGCTTTTATCAAATCTTTGTTTTGTGTATATTTTTGTTGATGAATACATTTATCTTTTTGGGATTTGCTTGCCAAGTCACTACACATGCTTGTACTACAATTTATAGAACAGAGCGAGATACTTCTGACTGGTATTCGACTTTTTCTCAGTAGGCCTTTGTTTTTCAACGTCGCACTTCTCGATGTATCAATGATATCATATAACTGGTTTATTTCCAGCGTCTTTTTGTCCATACTATTTTGATAAGTCTCTATTGTATGATCTTTTTGCATGATTGTTTGTTTTAGCTGTAAGAGTTCTTGATGTGTTGAATTTTTAGTGGATTCTAGCTGAATCAATTTAACTCTTTCTATGCCAAGACTATTAGTCAATTGATTCACTGTTTCCTTGATGGCTGTATTTTCAAGTCTGACTGAATCCAATTTTGAGATTGCTGATTCATATTTTTTTTTCAATTCTTCCAATTCTTCCTTGGATTCGATCCATTTTTTCTGGTATTCTTGATGTTTGTCATCTGAACAGAGAGGTTCATTATAAAAGTATCTCGATGTGCCCTTTAAAAGTGCTTGAATAGAATATAAATCCTCTAAACTTCTCATCATCTTGGACTCTACTTCTTCAAAAATCTTGCTTTTTTGCATTCTTGAATTTCAAGAAAAAAAGAAAAAAAAAATGTGTGGGGATTCGTGCCTGAAAAAGACGGGGTTTTTTGAAATGTTCTTCAAGGTAGATTATCTCTATGTGAGGCCATTCATGCCTATTCAATGTTTGAAATGCTTATATTTGAAGGAACACAACACTTCTTGATATGATAATAAACATTGTTCCTTAATTGGACTATTTTTGTGTGATATAATAGACTTTTTTTCACAACGTGTAGAAACTATTGAAATAAACAATGTATCTATATTTTAAAAATGCTTCAACAACTTTGCGTTTTAAGTTTAGGAGCGACTTTATTAGGTAATACAGACTTGTCAATCGGAATATAAACTTGCTTGAAATCAAGAAAAAAAAAGTGCTCAACTTCTTCAGGTCAAGACACATAAAACTACCTCAATACATTAGCTTTTCATATGAACGTGAACCGATTTCAATTACCATGTTAAAACAAAGTACTGAGAAATGACAATTGTAATTTACTCGAGAGGTTATCTGTTGATGAACGTCCACTCCAAGAAAATCAGACGTAACAACACAGTCGTTCCATCATCAATTGGACATTTTTTCGAAAATTAGAGTCGGATTTTAGAAAAAAATTATTGCTTTTTTTGGATAGTTTGATCCAAAAAAAAAAAAAAAAATTTATTTGCGCGCTTTTTTGAAAATTAATTGGTCAAAAAAAATAAATTACTTGATCACATTTCAAAAGTTGATCAAGGCAAGATTATATTGGGAGTTTATTCAAGCAACTCTCAAATTGATCTACTGAATGTTGAACGAAGTTATGAAAATGCTCCGCAGGTGCATTTTCACTAGCTTCTATAATTCTAGAAGTGAGACTATCCGTATTCGTGAATTTACTTCGTTTGACTTTTTTCTTTAAAATAGCCCAGAACTGTTCAATCGGATTTAATTCAGGTGAATATGGTGGAAGATATACAGGTTTATAACCTTTTTTTTTCGATAATAGGATTAATTGAGTCTGGGACGTGAATTGGTGCGTTATCCATAACGATAAAAAAACCCTCTCATCTCAGGAAACTCATGCATGATATCCATGGTATCGTTAATAAAATTGAGATAGTGACCTGAAGTAGTCCCTTTAGGGACAGATATCCTATCCTCTGGTGATTTTCTTTTGGTGGCACCCACAACCTTCCTTCTCTTAACATTACCTGGTTCCCTTAAACTTATGTTCACGAAACCAAAAACAGAGATTGCACCAATAATTGTGTGTGATACAGCTCTTGCTGGAGGGATTGTAATAACTGCTGGTGAACCACGAGTTGCCCAACCTCGACTTCGACGCATATTGATATCAAAGCCAGATTCATCAATAAAAATGCAATTCTTTAAATAATCCATGCTGTCATTGATCCACTTTTGAACCCATTCAGCGCGTTCCTGCATAGTCTTTTCACTATTTCTTGCAACAGGATGACGACTTACAGTCTTAATGCTAAGATTACACTCTTCCTTCATAAATTCTGCTACTCTCGACTTTCTAATTTCTAGGCCAGCAAAGCTCGTGGTCAAATCATCTATTGCATCTTGAATATAAGCTGAAGGATTTTCATCAAAAAAGCTGATCAAATGTTTCTTGTGGTTCTCGTTAAGCTGACTAACCGGTCTATTAGGTGTGCGGTTGGTTTTTTTAGAGGAATATTCTTCTCTGGATCTCTGTCGTATATCTGCTTCCATTTGCGTGCAGTATCATAGTTTACATTCGCATCTTTAGCTGCCTCCTTCGGTTTCATAAGCTTTTCTGGCATAAAATAAAAATGCCTTCGACGATCTTCATCAGTATAGACATTGTACTGAGTAGCTCTTTCTTTCTTAGGAGGCGTTTCCTCCATCATTATGTCTTCAGGTTCTTCTAATTCAAAATGAACTTCTGTATTTTTTATATACTTTCGAAGATCAGTTAGTTTTCTCAATCTAAATGACTTTTCCTCAGTAAATGTCGTTGCTTCATCGCCTTTCTCATCAAATATATTGCCTGTACCATCCTCATAAAAATACTGCATGTTTAAATCCAAAGTGCTGTAACTATTTTTTTTTTTGTAAAAGGTATTTTATTTAGGTGCCGCACTAGGGCGTACATCGTTGACGAAAAGATAAAGGTAATAAGTAAATATATAAAACAAGGAATACATTTGAAAACAAGGGTGGTTTGTTTCAAAATGAATAACTAGGCATTGGGCTGATTTCGAGCAGAGTTTTCTTTATGGAGTTTTCTTATGAGACGTGTGGCATTAGCAGCGACTTCCTGAGGCCAAAAGGGACGGTTATCAAAGATGAGTTTCCAGTGAAACTGCCAGATGGACAGAATAGTACAAGCTATGATGTCAAGAGAGTTAAGAGAAAGAAGCGGTATGACTGAAGGGCTCGATAGCGTAGGACAAGCAATGTGAGCGAAGGTGAGCATTGATGGGTCGGTAAAAAACCGATTGGCGATTGTTTGCCATATTTCTTTTCTAACAGGACATGCCCAGACAAAATGCTCTTCAGTATCTAGATCCCCACAATATACACACGAAGGGTCGACAAATTGGGCCGGCATAATTCTATGTAAGAACTCTTTGCAAGGAAGCTTGTGGTGATATAGGCACCATAATATGGTATGAGATTTATGAGGAGAGAATGCACACCAAAAGCGACGTCAAGCCTGATGGTTAAAACGTGGATAGAAATCAGGTAGAGTGGATAGATCAGGAAGCAGAGAGGAACGAAACCATTTGGTAGTCAAAGAGACTAAAGGAGTACCATCAGGTAGTGAGGAGTCGAAAATAGAGTCAAAAGATGAGGGAGAAATAGTCGGGATGATCCAAGCGGATGAATTATTGTGCACTTCGCCATGAGTGCATTTGAAGCGAAGAAAAGAGGAAATTTCTTGAGCTCGGCAGAGTGCGAGTATATCAAAATATTTGTTTATGCGGTTGCGGTGTGGGTCAGAAGCGAGAAGTGGTCGACGACGAAATTTTCGGCATGATGAATCGATCATGTATGCGTGTTTCACGAGCAATCCAGACCAGCAATTCTTTTGAAAACTCAGATGTGAGGCAACAAGATCTGGACATACGACAGCCAAAGAGAGTTCGTTGAATAAGAAGCTATTAAAAGCATCATAGTTGATGTCATAATCAATTTTGTCGATGGTAGAGAATAGATTTTTGAAGCAGCCAAAGGATTTAATTGTAATTGAACGATGAACTGGAAACAAGAGAGGAAGTAGATGTGAGCTAGTGCTGGCGAAATGGCGAAGGCAATGTCGTAGGTGTTCAGTGACAAAGGTGTCATGAATTGGCTCTTCTGTTGAGAGGAGTATTAGAGGCTGGTGCCACCGAAGTTGTAGAGCAGCGTGTTGTGTACTAGGATCTAAAATTGCAATACACTACGGCGCATAGATTGTTTGATTCCAGACAAGTTGTTTGATTGCAGACAAGTTTTTTGATTTCGACCAAGCGGTGATTATAATTTTAATGTTTTCAAATCACAAAGGAATGCCCAAAATTTCTTCGTCAGTTTTTGGTCGGACTTGGTGGTTTTTTTTTATAAATAAAGATGATCTTTTTTCCAAATATCTCCTTTTTATTCATGCATTATAAGAACGTATAATGGTACTGTATACACTGTTTTTCTATCCAATTGTATCACATCGAAATTACGTTACATTGACCTAATGCAAAATTGCTTGCTAAATGCTTGTTTGCAATCAAACAACCTTTGGTTGAAATCAAACAAGTTGTCTACAATCAAACAATTTTTTGTTTGCAAACCCCCTTTCCAAACAATTTTTTTTGTTTGATAATTGTTTGATAATTGTTTGACAATTGTTTGGAATCAAACAATTAAGCCACACAAAAAGCCATTGATGCGCCATAGTGTATATATAAATACCATGGTAAAGTGAAGGTATTTTGTATTAATTTCCTTATTGACTTTTTGTTTGTAGCAAATGTGATTAAAAAAATATTAGAATATAATGAGAAATATCAAGGATCCTTGAAAACGCAGAAGGAATTAGGTATAGAAATAGTGGGATACGTCAGAAAGTCATCCTGTGACAAAAACGAACAAAACAGAATAAGACTCATAAAAAGAATGGCTGATAACCTACGAAGTTGGTCGATAGTTGATAAAGTCTTTGTCTCGAAAACTTCCGATGCCGATCAGCCATTTCACAAACGAGACATCAATGCGGACACCATAGAGGAGACAGATGGCATCACGACAGGTAATAGGAAGTACATGCTGAAAATAATCTTGAATTAATATATTTTGCCTTTTAGATTTTATCGAGTTTTTAAACGTGACCAAAAAAGAAGTGATTTTAGTCGTCTTGGATTACGCAGGTTTAACGACAAACGTTGAAGATTTGAAGGGATTTCTCAGGTAAACAAGTAAATATTACATAAACTGACACCTGATTGATCTATTGTGTTAGCGAGCAAAGGAACATCACAAAAATAATAATTGACAGACTCCCTATCACAACCGAAGTTGAAATTTATGAAACAGAGCTGTTACTTCAAGACCCAAAGGCTATTAAGAAGTTCGATTGCAGGACACGGCCGATCCAAAGATGAGGTATTAGCAGAAAAAATGAGGACAGATCAGTTGATGAGTCTTTTGATTATCTCTTTTATTTAAGTCAAGACGAGAGAGAGCCCATTTAATACAAACTACGTCTTTAAATAGTGGAAGAATAAATGTTAAGGAACCGAAGTGAAACAAAGTCAATGGAAATTGAGCTTGTGAGCTTAATTGAAGATTTTGTTATTATTTCTTTTTAAGAGGTGTTACTTAAGAATGTATGAAGCGAAGCTTCGTATGCTCTTATTTCATATAAGCTTTTAGCAGTAATCTCATACGATATTTAGTATTTATACTCTTAAGTACAACAAAAGATCCTTATAAAACTATACCAATTCCATTATCATCTTTCTTTTCTTCATATCACTATTATTAGCAGAAAATATTTATTTCCACAGCCAAGAATGGTGTTCGTTTTATTTAACTTGAAAATTACCTTTAGGTAACCAATGTTGGAGCTCGTAACTTAAATCTTCCCAAAGCGCTAATAACCCCGTGAATTGATGCATTCTCATTCTTTTACGACAGCATATCCTGCAGTTTTTCTTTGACAAAGCTCGATGTTTTTATAACCATCTGTGAATAATAGATAAAATTTTTCGATAGTCAACTAGTCAGACCACATATTAAATTTTTATTTTATATAAAGTATTTGTGTTTCAAAAAGAAGAATTAAGAGCAATAAGTAGCTCGACTTAAGCCCTTTGTGTTAAGGTGCTTGTATGTACTTATAGGTGCCACTGGTTATACAACTCCGCGTAGAAAGTGAGTGTCACTTTTGATAAAATTTTCAATATCATCAAAAAGCCAATATTTCAAACATAATAATATACAATAAATATTACTTCAAACATCACGAAATTTTATACAACTAACAACATATATATATATATATTGTAATTATCAATTTTTATTTGGCTTTAATAAGCTGTGTTATAGCCATGAGCCTTTTTTACTGCCTGGCATCTAGCCGGCATACTTTCGACAAGTTTATAACAAACTTCATTGCTAAGTTTCTTCCATTCTTCATGAATTATTATATCCAAATCATCCAGGGTTTTAGCCTCGGCTCTTCTCTTTGAAAGCCTTTTATCTAAAAGACGCCAAATATGCTCAATCGGGTTTAAATCAGGACTTTGAGCAGGCCAGTACTCAAAGCCTTTAATTCCAGCCTTCTCTTTCCACTATCTCACATAACCTCCTGTATGGCAGGAAGCACCATCTTCTTGGAATATAAACTCCTGGCCATGTTCATCTTTAAGTTTTTCGAGCCAAGGAAGAAATTTCTGGCTCAAACAGTTGACATACTTGTCTTGGTCTACAGAGCCTTTTAGTATCACCAACGGGCCCAAACCTCCAGCCCAAAAACAACCCCAAACCATCACTGAACCTTTACCAAACTTAAAGGTTGGTAGTATAAACTTGTTACGGTATCTCTCACCCATCTTTCTAATTACTTTGACACCTCGATCGTTGTGTCTCAACGCGAATCGGGACTCATCTGACCAGATTATCTTACTCGGTCCTCCATCGACCAATCCAAGTTACTGGCCACCCATTCTCTTCGCAACTTTCTATGTCTAATACTAAGAAAAGGTTTCTTAGCTGGCACATAAGAGTAAAAGCCCTTAATTTGAAGAGATTTTCTAATTGTAGTCGAACTAACGTTGCCGACGATTGAGGCGAGATTCTGCTGATTAATTCCTAAAGGTTCGAAACAGTTTCTTCGAACTGAAAGAGTCAAATGACGTTCATCTCTAGCAGAAAGTACTTTTGGACTTCCTGTTCTAGGTGCTGCAGAAGTTTTGCCTTCGTTCTTGAACTTTTGTATTATTGCTCCAACGGTTGTTCTAGGTATATCTAATTCTTTGCTAATTTCAGTATTGGTCCAATTAGCATGTTGAGAAAGGCCGCAAATTACTCCACGAGTAAAATCTGAAAGTTCTTGTCTCTTTTTAGGCACTCTGTTTGTGATGTCTGAAAGTGACATTGTAGATTGCTTTTTAAAACGAGAATAAAAATAAAGTAAAAGAAAGTATTTTATTTGAAATTTTAGCATAAATTATAAAGTGACACTCACTTTCTACGCGGAGTTGTAGTTTACAGGACTTGTAGGTGTAAAAGGTTAACGGATACTTTGAAATCTGTAATTTAGTTGCAAGTACGGGAACTGCCGGATCAGTTAAATAGTACACCTCAAATTGATCGCTTAATGCTTGGAACTTTTCTAAATCTTGAACGCTGTTTTCTTCATTGAACTTTAGTTGAAAAAAAATGCGAAGTGCTTGATTACGACTTATAAAAACCATAGTTTTGGAACTTATATATGTTATCAATTAGCCACCACAAAATATAGAATTTATTAAAGTTGACTAATCGAGAAGAATAGTGATGATCTAAAAAGTTGTCCATGTCTATTACTTGGAGTAAATTCATATTTTTTCCTCTACAAAAAGCTCGGGACCACAAAGGGAAACAACAATATCGACTTGTTTGTCTGTAAAAATATATGTGGAAATATGATCGATGTGCAATAGAGAACTAGATGCGTGGTGTAAGGTTGTATGAGCGTCTTTTTACTTTTTTTGTTTCTAGTCCTTTTAAAAACAAAGATCACCTGATAATGAACCATTAGGAGGATCAGCCTTTGATTGTTGCTGAACAGGAAACTTAATATCATTGGTAGTATTTGGATATGTTGCTCGTGATTTTTCCCAACAAACGAATCGCAGTGTCTCATAAAGCTTCTAAATGTCCTTGTGTATCCTTTGAAGTCTCTATAAGTCGTCAACACGTCTTGGAGTGTAACCTTTCCTGTGGCTTTCAACAGGTTTTTCCAAAGAAACAACATCAAATATTTTGATATATTCAGCAAAAGCTCCATTGGTTAATCTCTCATGACAACAAAAGCATCCAAGCGTAAAAAAAATCTTCATTTCCATGGAAAAACTAAGTATGTCGTAACTTTTGTATATATCTGATCCGATACTCCATCTGGATTGCTGAGTTCTCAAAATCTCTTTTTTTTTTTTTTTTTTTTCCGGCACAGAGTCCAAGAAGAGAATTACAACCACAGTTCGTCTATCCTCAGACCGTAGTCCTCCGGGTTCCTACCCCATTCTCCATATGTAGGCGGTAATCTGGGCGGTAGAATAGCTATGCCCTTAGTTATTCCCATCCCAGCAAGACGATCCGACATCTAGCGCAAGCACCAGGTAGTGGGTTTCTCCTAAACTCTCCGACGGATTTTGGCAGTCTCTAACCATATCTCGTTTAAGGCGTCGGCTTCCGGTCAAAATCTCGGTAAGTGTGTTGAACCAATTTCATATGAACATTTTGGTTATGACAAAACTTTTGTTTCTGTGTTGATTAAATTTTTTTATATCTTATCATAAAAACAAAAAAATACGCAATTATCATTTGGAAAAGAATTTTGTGCATATTGGGAAAAATGTAAAGCCTCTGAAGCAACTACAAAAGCCCATCAAAGAAGATTGGATACTTTTCTCCAACTGAATGAAGATACATGCGAAGGAATCGAAGCTACACCAAAAAATATACTTTTTTTTGGGTGTTTGTTTCGCGTAAAATCATTGTATTAATTATTCATATTGATGTAGGTGCGTTGCAAAAAGGCTAACAATGACAACACAGGAGGCAATTCCGGCAGTAATGTTCATCAAAACAGTTTGGAAGATGAAAATAACTATGAAGAAGTTCGTGATAATGCACCTGATAATAATGAAGAAGATGAAAATAATATTGAAACAAGAAATAATGATGTCGGCATGACTGTAGCTGACGACAAAAATCTATTCAAGGAAGTAATTACTACAACAAACAAAATTAGCGATGAGTAAGTATGTAGCTAGATGACATGTTAAAAGTTTCCATTTATTCATTTGAAACTTTTTTTTATGTCTTTTCAGATTGAGCAGTTTCTAAATCCTCTTATTTGATGACAAGGGTGCAGCTGCATTGCTAAAAGATCTCTTAGATGAAAAGCTTTACTGCCAAATAAAAACAGAAATGTCGCTGTTGGTATATTATATGTCGCCTTTTTGTAGCGATCTAATTTTCTTGATAACTAAAGCTCCTCCAAACACAGCATTATTACGAAAAATAATTAGGAAATTTACCTTGGGCGATGAGACATTTGATCCCATTATTCACGTGGATCTTTCTTTTGTCGAGGTCGTTGCAACGCATTTGTAAGTTTGTTGCAATATATTTAATATAGTACATTTCATAACTAACACTTTTGATTCGATTTTTTTTAGCCTCAATTTAATTGTCAGCCCTAGAAACCCTTTGCAGTATGTGTGTATGGAACGTACAACAGCATCGTTGACAACGGCGTTTATCTTGAATAACCAATTCTTGTCTAATAATGATATCGTTGATTTTGGCTGGTATGTTACATATGTATATATGTGTATGCATACAATGTATAAAGCATTAACGCCTTATAAATTCTTGTTCCAACAGGTTTGAAAGGGAAATTCAAACAACTAGTACAACCAAATGGGACGGAGTGGCTTTTGCCATCAAAGACAAAAAGATCACTCCTGTTCTTGTTGAATTTTCGGGAGGTGTAAAGTTCAGCACCACTGATAAGAAAGAGCAAGATGATGAAACAAAGATGGTGGGCAAGGTTTTAAATATATTGAAATATATTGAAGCTCTACAAATGGTTAATTACTCAATTCCCTAACATTATATTCCTTTCTTTTGTGGTCATTTTTCAGTATACTACATCATTTCTGTTTTGACTGAAATATTCTTTCTATTGCATTGCAGGGAGAGAAATCGTTTTCGAGTGTATTTACTTGTTGAAAAACGGAGAGTACATAAAGAGAAAGTACTTCACAATCACCTGCCCAACGACTTGTGAAGAGTTAATCTTGTTCGTCAAAAAAATACCTCGGTTGCTTGATTGGAAACAGACAATCATCATGCAAACAAAGCAAATGCTGGCTTATGACAAGTAGCCTCATGTTGATATTAAACCCAGACTCATCAACAAAAACACAATTTCTCAAATAGTTCATATCCGTTGCACTCTATTTAATAGCCCAATCCTTGCGATCTTGAATTTTGGGTGGTCTATTGCTAGCAGCTGATTGAGTTGTTAGTTTTTTGAAGGAAAGATTGCATTCAGTTTTCAGAAAGTTAAGGACAGTGCTCTCCTTCACACTAATATCAGAGAATTTTTGTGTAAAGAAGTCCACTGCATCAACGACTCATGCCTGTGATCAGTTGTCGCGAAAGTCGAGAAGGTGAAGCTTGTGTCTATCGTCCAATTATGGTTTTGGTCCATTAACCAAATTGACCTGCTTTTCATAGTACTCTCTTATACAAGTTAAATTTTGAAATAGAAAGTGGTGACTTCCTTAAATCAGTCTATAGCATCGTTTTCTTGCTCATCAACCATTTTATCTAGACCGTCTTCATAATAAAAACGAGTAGTCATCTTATCTCTTATAAAAAAAAACCGCCCTTTGGGATTTAAAAACCCGTCCTCTGAAAAATTTATTGCCCGCCCCCTTTTTTTTAAAAAAAACCGCCATTTGGTGTTGGAACGACTGTATACCTTTTTAACATTCCTCCTCCGCCAAGTTTAAATGTCTAAAGACAGCTGTCAAACCCGGAACAAAAATTAATATCTTGTTATTGTATAAGTGTGTTCAGCAACACCGCCGTCTTTTTTAAAATATGTTACGATATTCAAAGCACTATAACTTTGGTACATATTAATTTCTAGTGAGAGCTTCAAGATTATGATCCAAATTTGAACGTTTGTGTTGTCCCAAAATATTTTTGTTTTATTTGTGCTGATTTTTAAACGTTCGTGCCAATAATATCGGAAAAAAGTGCGATCTTTCTTTCTCTTTTCCTTTATTTATTTATTTATTTTTTTTCCTTACTCCATGGTTATGGCACAACAAAAGAATGATGATTTTAAAAATAAATTAAGACGTGAAGGAAGCTTACATGTGCCTATTCACCCAGATGATGCTAAAGATAAAGTGTTTACCGCTATTATGAAAGCTCTTGTAAAAATGGAAAATAAACCAAGCTCCCCTAAAGAATTGGCGAATATTATTGTCAAACACAAATATGCAACTTTAGGGTAAGAAAAAAAAAAGAAAAAAAAAAGGAAAAATATTTCAGAAATAACACATGTATAGTGGTGCCACGCCATTCGCTACTGTGTCTTCTCGTATTTCTCAACATTTCAAAAGAGCAGCCGAACATAATCCACCTCGAGCACCATTACTTGCCAAACACATTGACCAATACCATTCAAGAAAAATAAGTTATTCATTAGCTACTGAGTCAGTATCTGGTACTATTGAAAACGACACAGACACAGAGGATGAAGAGATACCGAGAGGATCCAAAAAACGTAAAGCGTCCATTCCCGAAATACAACAAGCGTCGGACAGTGAACATTCTGATTTTCACGAAGAGATGTTTAAAGACACAAAAGATAAGCTTGTCATCAAAAGGCCTAGGAAGAATTCATTAACCAAGATAACAGAGGCAAGAAAGCCTTCACTTTCATTCAACAGCGGGTTTCCCGGAGAACAAGAGTTGTGGGCACCCTTTTCGTTCGAACATGATTTTGAAAATGTCTTTATTCATGATCCTTCTACTGCACATCATATTCCTTTTAATATAGCTACACCCGAGTCTGTTCCTGTATCTGAGCTGGATGATTATTTCACAAGTCCTTCCTCTTCTGGTTCAAGATCTCAGAGAAAGAGCTTTTCTTCGGCTATGCTCGGTCCGAATGATAAATCTCTTTTACAAAAGGTGTTGTTGGCAAGTGCTGCAAGAGGTGTGGCAGATAAAATTGAAGAAAAAACAGAGGAGGAAGTGAAGTTAAATGAAGAAGAAACAGAGAAAGACATCAAAGTGAAAATAGAGCGTGAAGATGATACAGAAGATAATGAAGATTTTAAGTCGAAAATAAGATTTGAACAATGTTCACTACAGGAGTCTGTACAACCGCCGAATGGTACAAACAAATCAGTGAGTAGTTCTAGTATGATGAATGTAGAAAATAGCGAAGATTTTGTAAGCTTTGAGGAAGACGAAAAGAAAGAAACGACGCCGACAGCAATACCTACACCTATTTTACCTGCACCACCCAATATCAAACGAGATATATTACCTCTAAGCACAGCCCCATCTGCTGCGGCACTATCAGCATCAGAACTACTAAAATCAATGAACATTCAGAACATCAACTTGTCCGCACTACAGCAAATGACGTCAAATATACACACCCTGCAACAACTATCACCTACATTTGATTTGGCAAAAACAATGGCTGTTTATTTACAATCCTTGACCAAATCTGTCAACACACCATCATCCTCATCTTCATCTACTATACAACCTACAGTAGACATAAAATCCATACTGTCCAGGTTTCCAGTCCTGGAAGCTTTGCTTAGAAAAGACATTAACAAACCCACACAACCCACACAACCCACACCACCGCCACCTGTAGACACTGTGCCCAACTTGGTAGACATTAACAGCTCTGATCCAGTCGTCCACACTCTGACCCCGACCACACCTGTCATGTACATCACAGTTGTAGATCATATCACAGTTTGTGTTGTTGTTCTAGAAAAGACAGAGACCATGCCCGAATTTCGTATTATGCGGCGACTCGATACGGGTTTTATCAACGGTACCTGTCTGCTAGCAGCTGGGGGCATCGAAACAGAAAGTGAACGCAGCATGATCCTCAGTTTTGAAATGGACCGTGTACGCATGCCGAAAAAGAAGAGCCCGCTCTTTGGCACCTGGATCCCACTTCGTCGAGCACAAGAATTAGCCATCACATGCTCCATGCAGCACAAACTCGGGCAGTTTTTAGAAGATTCAATCGAGAGTTATTTCCCTTCTCCTTTACCTATTCGAAAGTCTGGTAATCGATTGACTGTGCTCGCTCTGGCTGCACTTCGATCAGACAAACGAAATGATCTGTTAAAGGTCAAGTCTAAAGAAGATAAGAGAGAGGATGAAAGTGATTCAGAGTCACATGAGGAGGAAGGAGGGTCGGATGCAGACGTCAAGAACATGTTGGCTGGATCTGCTCTGCAGGAGCTTCTCAGTAGGGCGAGTTTGCCTCATCCAACACATATTCACCCAAAGGACTTGCAGAAAAAGAAGAGACGTTCATCGTTACCAGAGTTACCTGACGATTCACCAGAGGAGCCGGAAAAGGTGGATAATAGTAAATCACGAAAGAGATCCGGAGGCAAGTGGCCAAATCATGGTGGTAATGGTAGTAGTAGTAGTAGTAGTAGTAGTAGTAACAGTAGTGGAGGTGGTGGTGGAAAATTGGCGTCGTATGGGATAAAGAAGTCGGCTTCTGCAGGTGGGAATATGTTTGCTAAAAGAACACCAATGGGTGGTAAAAGAACTGTACAAAGAAAAGTAAAAGAAGAACCTGAAGAACCTGAAGAAATAGAAGAAATGAGGAATATGGTGGTAGAACACACATCTAGTAGTCAGTCTGTACGTCCTACTTCCTCTGATTCAAATGGCAAGGAAGATGAGAATGAAGAGGATGAAGATATTGACATTGGTGGAAGCGACTTTGATGATGATCTCCGATAATAATAATAAAAAAACCATGACTCTGTAGTGTTTTAATTAAATCAATTGCATGTGTGGGGATGTAATACAAATACAAAAGACTCTTTGGAAATTTCTGGGATTGATAGGTCGTACAATGATAACCGTATGCTAACGTGAGCTTGTTCAATTTCATTAGGGTGATACGTCTCATATGAAAAATGAATCTGAATATTACTTTTTTTTTTGGCATCTGAAAGCAGGGGAATGCTTAAAGCCCCACATACAATTGCGAGATCGCGTGACCCCTTGTGGGTAAATACACACATCCTGTTTCGCTTACAGTGATCATTTACCCTCTCCATGCGTGGGAAACTTTGGCTTAAAAAAGACAATCTTGTTAAATTCGAATGATTTTTTTTTGTGTTTTTCAAATCCGTTTTTTCCCGTGTAATTTTATGCACACATTAAGTGTGACTAAACTTCCCTATAAAAAGCCAAGTACTTCTTTAATTATTAATTTTCTTTTCAATAAAATGCCTAACCAAATTATTCCAAAAGGATCTCTCTATTGGTATATTTTATATTAATTTTCTTCTTTTCTAAAAATTCTCTGTAGGGCCGTACCAGCAACAGTAGCCATCGTTGCCACCTACTCTGTAACAAAAGTCAAGACCTCAATTGTCCCAGTATCACCTCCCTTGGTTTTTGTTCCATCAGGTGAACCAACTTTTGATTCTGCTAATCTAGATCGTATTCGTGATGATTGGAGAAACCGTAATAAAGGTATTGGATTGAGAGATGTCAGGTAAATGAACAAAAGATAACTAAATATTCAAATGAAATATACTCATTCAATTCGTGTTTCTGTAGTCGAAGTGGTGGTGGTGTTTAACCCCACAAAAAATTGTCTCTTTACTTTTCAAGCACAATTTTTTTCTTTTCACCTGTATAACCATCATTTCGAGCCTAATTTGTGGTCTTTAATAAATCTTTTTAATCATTCGTTGGAAATGGTAAACCTTCCATAAGCATCATGATTTCTCACGTCCAGGAGAGTACACAATTAAACTTTGGTGTGACATGTGTTTGTAAATCCAGGCACCTGAAAGCCCTATCATCTGGACAATTTATAAAGCTGTTATTCACACATTGTGTCAAAATAATCTCACTTTTTGAATAAACAAAGTTCGGTATACCATGTCTTGATCACTATGAATTTCTTGATAATCTAAAAGAAAGTCTCTCTAAACTACTGTTGCATTTATTTGTAAATACTTTTGTTTATATGAAAGTCATTCCCACCCCCTTTTTTTTTGGATTAAACGATTAGGCTTGGAACTCTACTTTGCTTTACAAATAACACAGCTACCTTGTTAACTACGCATACACTTACAGTATGATGTAAGCTTCTCTTCATATTCTCCCTCTTCCCCCACCCCTATAATCTGCAGATCCTCCTGTGCCATTGAGCCCTAAAAGGGTTTTGGTTGAACCCGCAAATGAATCAACCTTTTTCTTTTCAAGTGAAAAAACAGGGATATTAAACTGGTAAATGGCTTGTTGAAAAAAAAAAAAAAAAAAAAAAAAAAAAAAAGCTACTTTTTATTGTACAGATTTACAGAATAATGAAACTATAGAGAAGGGAGGGGGAGTATTTACACAGATAAGATTCATGATCATTCATTCTGTTCGATATGAGACAATATCATCTTTAGTCTGTTGTTGGATTGAAGCGATATGTTCGAACGAGACTGTTTTAACCAATCCAAAATATTAGAGTTCATAAGCGTATGTTCATATTCAGAATCGCAATCGTCACCCAGGGTCAACTCTGGATCAATTCGCTTCAATCCGTGTTGTGTTTTGAAATTGAATGTAGAACAAGACAAAGAAGAAAATCTCGGGATTTTGGGTATTATTTTATCTTGACAAAAGTAGATTCCTTTACTTGAAGACATGGTTGAAAAAAAAAAAAGGTAAAAAAAAATCAGTAGAGCGGTTTTCAAAAAAAAAAAAGTTATGCGTTCACTCAACTGCTACAGTACTTCCAGCGTCAACTGGTCATCTTACCGAAAAAATTGGTCACTTTTCTGAGAACCAATTGGCCACTTTTCTGAATACCAATTGGTCGCTTGGCTTTTTTTTCAGCTCGTCGCTTGGCTTTTTTTTTTCATTTCAGCTCATCGCTTGGCTTTTTTTTTCGCTTGGCTTTTTTTATGGAAGTTGTCATGAATATTATTTCTCGCGAAGAAGCAGTGTGTTTGTTTTATGCCGTTCCGTTCAATCAAGAGAACGTGAATAAATACATTTCAATAATCAATCAGATCGAGGACATAGATATATGTTTTACTCGAAACCCTTATAAACCGAGACTGCTATGCACCAGTTATTTACGCTAATGTATTCGATATTAATTTGTATAAATCCCAAACAGATCAAGAAACGAATAATGTTCAAGAAAATTCAGTCGAAAATGAGCTAATAGCTGTAGCTGATAATAAATTAAAACTTGGTATTTGTTTGCAGTAGAAAAAAAATTTGTTCCTCCTAAGACCAACTCTATTGTTATTATAGAATCAAAGGTGCAACTAAAGCAGTTTATACAAATTGTATATCGATCCACCGATCCTAAATCAACAACATATGAGCAGAGATATATGTCATTTTATGATATTATGTCAGATTTGCGGAAGTATACTTTAGTTTTTCGAGAAGAGAGTAATAGCAACTTCGTTAACTGGTGTGCGGCACAGAAGTTTGAATTCCTGAACGCAAGAATTAAAAGGAAACACGAAGACTCTGAGTTAAGAATATCACGAAGAGAATTATACGTATTAAAGAGTGGCTATAGAGGTAAGTAATGTTTAGCATTATATGTTTATTATTATTAATTATCGTATTGTAGATATTTTATTGAAAGAGATAGTTGGAATACATGAAAAATACCAAGACTATATTACAGATTTAAAAAAAGAAGGCTACTGCATAGTGGGATACTGCCGTAAATCAAGGACAACAAGTGATAGAGATGAAGTTGTAAAGTCACTTCAAAACATGATTACCGGGTTGAAAAGCAGGTCTTTAGTCGAATATATTTACGTCACAGTCAGTTGCAATGCCAAGACTCCAATAAACAGAAGAGATTTGAAAAAGAATATGGTAATAGACGAGTTATCAGGAGTGAATGGTGACGCACAAGGTATCCAATAGCTTACAAAACGCAATTATATACACTACGACGCATAGGTGGATTTTTGTGTGGCTTAATTGTTTGATTGCAGACAAGTTGTTTGATTCCGACCAAAGGTTGTTTGATTGCAAACAAGCATTTAGCAGGCAATTTCGCATTAAGTCAATGTGATGCCTGAACAAAAATTGATATTTAGAAAAAAGATGGCTTTTATTTATAAAGAGAATGTATTATAAAAAGAACAAACAAACACAAAAACAATAGAAATACTAACAATGAAAAAAAGGTAATGTTGTCAATGAAACCATACACTTACCTATTTTATCGAACACAAACAAACTGTTGGTGTCATTATGGTCTTCAGACATGATTGACGGCTGTTGTTTACTGTCATCATCAAATTAACATGGATTAAACCACTGTTATGACCACACAGTATTAAATTGAACAACTATAAAAAATGCTTACCTTTAATGGTACAAACCCTGTATATCACTTGTTTTAAACTATAGAACCATGTTGGGAATTTTTATCGAAAAATCGCTCGTTAAAGCATGTTGAGAAGATTGTATTAATATGTCAATAATTGAGCTTGAACAAGCATTCAGTATAACTAAAAGATATTCATAAACTATTAACAGTATACATGCATATGTATTGTTATGTCCTATATAAAGCAGATCAATAGTGAAGCAAAAAGATTGTATGTCGATGTCTTGTGTGTATCAGCTTCGTCAAAGGCAT
>JNDS01005190.1:0-26596 GCA_000697035.1 Rhizopus stolonifer B9770
GTAAAAAAAAAAAGGGGGGGGGGGGAGGAGAGGAGGAGAGGGAGCAATTAAGAAGAGCATACAAAAAAATTCAACAATTACAAGCACCTCTTCTCCCCCCCCCCTTTTTTTTTTTTCATTTTAAATAATCTTTTGAAAGAAACAAGGCGACTAATAAAAGTGTAAAGAGTTGTAATTGAATTATCCTAATATAGAAGAATATTATTTTGTTAGGAGTTTTCTTGTTTGCTTGTGAAATAAAAAGGAGAACTTTTTGGTTATCTGTTTCTTTGTTCAACCAAAAAAAAAAAAAAAAAAAAAAAAACTTGTCTCCGCATGCTCCTAAAAAATAAAAATAAAAATAAAAAATCAAAGAAAAACATTTGTTTTCTTTTTTTTTTTTTTTCTTTTCAAAACATGCCTTGCTTAGGATCAAGAAAGAAACAGACTCAAAAATCCTCTATCAATGGTAACGTCTTTTTTTTTTTTTTTTTTTTTTTTTTTTTTTCTTTTAACCAAGAAAATCAAACAGGATCCACTCTTCGGACTGAGAGTATTTCAAGTCATCAAACTGCTGTACAAATAAAGCAAGATTATCAGGAGTTAAAATCAAAGGTAAGCCTCTCTATTTCTCTCTCTCTCTCTCTCTCTCTCCCCAAAGATAATGTTGAAAAAATATTCATAAACACACACACACACACATATATATATATATATATATAAAAGAACATGGAGCACCTGGAAGTAATTGCAAAGCAAACGACTGAACTTGAGAAGCTAAGAAATCAACTGACAGAAACTAGTGGTACCCAAACACAAGAAATGGAAGAACAATACAAACAAGCATTATCGGATATCGAAGCAAAGGAAGCTTTATTAGAAGAAAGCAAAAAGGAAATGGCTGCATTAAAAGAAACATTGGAGTCTATTCAACAAGAGAGTCAAACAGCTCAATTACTAGCAGAGAAAGACAAGCTATTAAAAGAAAAAGAAGATGAGCTTGAAAATATCCAACATCAGTGGGAAAGCGAAAGAGCAGAATTGGTTAAACCTGCATTAGCACAAGTGACCTGTCAATTAGAAGAATTAAAAGAAACAGTAAGTTCTCTCTTTTATATTTATATATATATAAATATATATATATATATATAAAGAACAGGAAACTTATTTTTTTTTTTCTTACAATAGAATAAAGTGGTCATGGAACGATTGGGTGAAAAGGAAAATGAATTGGCAGAGCTTCGAGCACAATTCAACAGGAAGGAAAGAAAGCCAAAATCAGGAACGACAAAAGATCAAGAGCATCAGAAACGACTCAACAGACTTACGACCGATCTTGAAAACGATCGTATGTTGATGCAAAGATTGGATGAATTAAATAACCAGCTTGAGGTAAGAGAACAAAAAATAAAAGATCACATTTCTTATTTGTCATAGACTCAAAAGCTAAAACATGAGGCTATACTGGAGTCACATGCTAAGGCTATGGCAGAAAAGGACAAGAAACTTGAAAAGCTCAAGCAAAGCCACGAAACAGCGATTGGTAACTTGGAAAGGAACCAAACTGAAAACCTAAATAAGCTGCAGCTCAAATATGACAAGGATATCTCACTTTTGAATGAAAGGCTCAGACTTGCAGAGGGTCAGGCAAAGAACACGATGGACGACGAAGTTAGCAAGATCTTGTATGAGTTTGAGCAATACGAACATAACCACTCTCTTGAGGTAGCTACTTTGCAACAAGAGCATCAGGAGCAAATATCTGTCATGAAACAAGGGCAGCAATCTGAACTGCAACAACTGAGTGATAAAAATATGGTGACGCCCAAATTGCGCAAAACTGGAGGTCCAGGCTCCAAGTTTAAATGGCCTGCACCAGAGATTTCTGTTTCGGTTGATCTGTCTCCTCGTGACCTTAAAGAGATCCATATCTATACTTCAAGTATCTCTGCTAATCCGAAACTGAAGCGTGAAGAAAAAGAGGTCATAGACTCTCTGGAATCATACAATCTCAAGTACAAGATAATTGATGTTGCAAAAAGTGAACTTGCTTTACAGCACATGAGAAAACATAACGCCAAATCTCGTACACTACCACAGATATTCTTGGGAGGATCTTATAAATGTGTAAGTTACAAGGAGTAAAAAAAAGGAAAAAAAAAAAAAATCTTGTTTTTAAAATTTTTAAAAAAAAATAGACTTTTGATGAACTCATGCAAGCCAAAAACAATGACACCCTTTTACAATTCCTAGAACAATCAGATTCTTCAAAACAAGAGAACGCAATGACGGTGAATATCAATCGTAGCAGTAGTTATCTCCCTTCTCCTGTTTCAACTCCCCCCTTGTAAACAATGTGTTATAATTTGAAAAGCAGAGAAAGTTTTCGTTTTTTTTTTTTTTTTCTTTTCTTTTTTTTTTTCTTTTCAAGAAAATAAACACTTGGAAATTGGATACAAGCTTACTTTAATATGATAAAAAAAAAAAAGTAGACAAAATCACTTATCTTTAATGTGCCTCGGCATCCTTGTTTGTAAAATATATATGAAATGCTTTTTGCAAAGGGATATCAATGCCGCCAAAAAACACGATGATGATAAGGTTTTCAATCTTGGGGGGGGGGAGGGGTCATAAAAGATTTAGGCTGATTTTTATTGTTTAAAATAAGCTTTAAATCACAATTCGTCTAAAATTGTTTTATTGGTTTAAAGGAGTTTTTTTTTTTTTTGCTAGATACAATTTTGCATAAATATTAGACAAGGTCACAGTGGCTTATTTAAACTTATTGCCTGGATTTTTTCTGTTTTTTTTTTTTTTTTTTTTTTTTTTTTTTTTTTTGTATCTTTCTGAAACCACAACATGCGTCCCTTAACTCCTGAAGAAACTACAACTCTCTTTGAGAAACTTGCAAAATAGTAAAATCGATGCACAAATACATACAATGACCAACATTAAAAGAATCATTTGACATTATAGCATCGGAGCCAACATTAAGCATTTAATTGAAAGACCTGATGAAACGTATTGTTTCCGTCTTCAAAAAAACAAAGTATATTATCTTAGGTAATTTTCCTTTTTTTTTTTTTAAAAAAAAAATTGGTTTCTGTTAGGGAATAACTAAAATGAGCTCTAGTGAATCGATGGTACGCATGGCTGTAAGTGTAGGACGTGATCAACTTGCATCGCTTGGTGTTTGCTTTGGCAAGATGACAAAGACCGGCAAATTCAAATTACATATTACAGCACTCGACTATTTGGCACAATATGCAAAGGTAGAATATATAAAAGAAAGATATAATGATTGACATTTTTTTTTTTTTTTTTTTTTTTTTTTTTTTACAGTACAAGATTTGGATTAAACCAAACGGTGAAATGCCTTTCTTATATGGTAACCATGTTGTCAAGGCTCATTTGGGAAGAATTACAGACGATACACCTGAACATACTGGTGTGGTTATTCTCTCCATGTCCGATGTACCATTGGTAAATGTGCATATATATATATATCTATGATCTGGAAATAATTTACACATTTGATTAGGGATTCGGCGTGACAGCACGATCAACAGTGGATATGAAGAGACTTCAACCTACGGATATCATTGTCTTTCACCAAGCAGATGTTGGAGAATATCTTCGTGATGAAGACACCCTATTTTAGATAGAAATTGTAATATAATAAACTGTATAAGCAATACATGCGGGATTTCGGTTGAGCACAGACATTCATATGGTCACTGTGTAACCTTGATTGCATAAGTCGCACCAAATTTGAAATATGGAATATCCGCTTTTTTTTTTTTTTTTTTTTAAAAAGCACACGACATGTTGTACACAAACGTATTAAAACGATGGATCTATAAAAAAAAACATTAGAGTATGCAGAAATGAGATGAAACCGGATATTCGATATGTTCACACGCGAACAGCTATCATATTCCAAAACTTTTGAACACTTTGAGCCCAGAGGACCATGAATAAAACTGAATGTCGACTGCGCTGTTTGCTCCTATTTTTACAGAAGGACCAATTACGTACTATTGAGTATCCCAAATAGTTTTAGTAAATCATCACGGGAACAAAGATAGAAATCTCGTACTCTTCCAGTTTCTTGATATTATTTGTTTTGTTCATCAAAATAAATGAGTTATTTTGCGCAGATTGTTTCAAAGTTTCTGTTTATTTATTGTTATCAGTGTTTACAAAAAAAAAAAAAAAAAAAAAAAAAAATCCAAGAGGAAAATAGTTATAAATTTATACAGGCTTCCTTTTCTTTCATGAGATCAAATGGTGACCTAGTCGCAGAAGGATGATATATTGATTTGGGGATTTTATCTTTTTTCCGTTCGCTTTTGATTACATAATTGATCACTTTGAGGAATATTAAGAATAGTATTATTGAATGAAGTGCCATAGTGTTTATTGAAAATAGTGAAAGAAAAGTGATGTTTATGTTTGGGAAAAAAAAAAAAAAAAAAAAAAATTAAAAGTAAGAATCGTACAACCCACGCGACCTACAATAAATTCATTTTAAATAATTGCTCCCCTTGCTTACACTCTTAAGGCTATCAAAATGTTTCAACGACACCTTGTTTCCATACATTTATACAAAATATCTCGCTGCATTTATTTACCCATCGGTTTATTTACGTTTCTTTGTAAGGATAGTCTATAACAGCATGTGAGTAAACAGAAAACATCATTTCATATTCTTTTTCTTTCTTACCCAAGTAGTCATCCTTCTTCTT
This sequence comes from Rhizopus stolonifer B9770, assembly GCA_000697035.1. Taxonomy (NCBI): domain Eukaryota; kingdom Fungi; phylum Mucoromycota; class Mucoromycetes; order Mucorales; family Rhizopodaceae; genus Rhizopus; species Rhizopus stolonifer. The sequence goes on from JNDS01005190.1 coordinate 4,728, forward strand.
CCATAACTTCTTTTTCTTCTTTGTTGCTACGTGTTCAGCCCATACTTCAGTACAATATTTCTTCTTGAATTTACGAATAAACACAGGATCCCTGTAAAATTGTCAAAAAAATAAAACATTTTTTTTTTTAAAAAAAAAAATCGAAATAAAATTTACCATAATTCAGAAGCAACACCCAAATCCTTGCAACAACGCATCAATGCATTACTTTTACAACCTTCTGCGGCAGTAGGCAGATTAGAAGGATCGAAGAAATCTTGTTCTCCTCTGGCTTGTGATACAAACCGTCCTCCACAAACTAAAGCATATTCTCTAGAGATATTCTTGGAAGAGATAGTGTGCTCACCACGAGGTGCCAATCCCCAACCACCAGGGCCGAAGGCTCTGTTCAAGATACGACGATACTTAATTTCTGGCAAATAAAGCAAACCATCTAACAAATTATTCATTAATTTTTTTTTAAAAAAAAAAAAAAAAAAAAAAAAAAAAAACTTGCCTGGCTTCACTTCAATATCATCTGTTTTGAGAGGTTCAAGTAAAATGTTTGCTACTTCGTCTGGAAATCTGGCTGTCGAAAGACCGTAAAATGAAGTGGACCAGTTTTGCTCTCCTTCGGAAGGTTGGTTATCAGGGCTTGGTGTATCAAATTGTGTTGTTGTTGGAAATTCGCTAACAGGACCTCCTAATTGCGTTTCAACTTCGGCTCTATTTATTGTTGGTTTTGTTTCCTCTTCAACTTTCTTGGGAGTTAAGGCTTCTTTTTTATATACTCTAGTATATTTTGTTGTTGTAACTGCGCGTGTCTTTTTATATATAAAATTAGGGTTGTAAAGTATACTTGACTGGCTATTAATTTACCAACAAGGAAGGTTTTAAAGCAACCCTTCTAATGTTTGTTAAAGCTTGCATTTTAACAAGACACAGAAAAAAATAAAAATAAAAATAAAAATAAAACAGCCAAAAAAAAAAAAAAAAGATAAAATTGTTTTTTGGTTTCTTATGACAGCTCATCCGAACAGTCACTTTTTAAGGACATCCACAAACACATGTTGAATTTGTAAAGTTTCTCGAGCCAAATATGTTGAAGATATTATTGTAAAACAAAATAACTACTTTTGGAAGAGGTAATTACTGTTGGCCCTTTGGAGGGGGGGAATGGAGTAGAAGACAAGTGTGTCTTTTATTGATTTATAGAATCACTTTGTGTAATCAACTCAAACTGTTTCTCACCTTATTGATACTGGATAAAAAATATAAACACAATTCTTTTTTTTTTTTTTTTCTTCTCGTATACTCAAACCAATTAACAGAAATCTTCCAGTTGTTGAAAATAGCCCTGGCCGAAATTCAATATTCTCATTTTGAGGGGGGGGGGGGAAACAACAGCTGTCATGCGGTCTCTAATGTCTGATCGGTCAACGAGCTTTCAAAAGTTTTAATGTTCTGTAAAGCTTATCAAAACTAGTTTTTTTTTTTGTTTTGTTTTGAAAATATTCGTTTCGGTTCTGGCAACCTTTTTAATATCTTTTAGATGAACAAAGACCGGACTGCTGCTACGGGTAAGCTTGTTTGATAATGACAAGAAAATATGCTGATGTTTTATGTAGAGTGGATTGTTTTAAGTTTTCTTGATATTCATTGTATTCCAAGAATCTTAAAGATAACAAATTTTGATCGTTAAAGCTTACAGAAGCTTAGGGGAGACTAGTAACACCCAAGTGAGAAATTGGATCGATCCAGTCAACAATTTCTAATATTTTAATCTTAATCTACCACAAAAGAATATTTCGAAAAGTTTTTTTTTTTTTTTTTTTTTTAAAAAAAAAAAAAATTCGTTTATTCTATTTTCAAATTCTATTTTCTCTACATTCAACCCAAAGATTTACAATGACTGATATATCATCTGAAAGCAGAAAGCGTGGACCATACACAACTCACGATGATTCCATCCAAAGTAGTGTATATTGGCTTTCCCAAGCCGGAAAAATAATCACTGAGATTTCAGGCATAGTGGGACTTGGTGTTAGAATTGTGCACACAATAAAGAAAAAGAATTGATGATATGAGTAATTTTTGAGAAGAAGAGAAAGACAGGAAGTCCTATAGTGGCAAACAAAAGACAAATTGAGAGACTTGAAGCGCTTTACGGTAAAGAATCCTTTCTCTGATTTTCAACAAATTATGGTGTATTACGAGAGCTTTGGTCTTCGCGTGTCAAAAAGACACAATCATATCCTACCTCAACCATCTTGGTGCTCTATTCTTACTGGAAAGCCAAGAGATCATGTCCAAGAGATCACGAAAATAAAGCAAGAAAACTAAAATGGGCCAAAGATCGGGTTGAATGGACACATCACCAATGATCACAAGTGGTATGGTCAGGTAAGTCGAGGTTCATGGTTGAGAACTGTAATAGTGGCCATAGAGTAATTAGACAAAAAGGGGGCCAAAGATATGAAGATCATTTTGTGCAAGAGACTTCAAAATATGAACAAGGGTTCTGTGATGATCTGGATCTGCTATCATGCTGGGAGGTGTTTTTGGCCCTCTTGCCATAACCGAAGGCACTATGAAAAGATGAATGTTACATCGATGTTTTGGCAAATAAAGTTCATCCTTGGTCTGTCAAACTTCACGAGGACCACTGGTAAGGAGCTTATACTTCAAGAAGCCAGTGCTCCTTGTCATAAAAGCAGTTATGCCAAGTGGTAGAACTTAGAGAAGAGGTTAGCCTCCAAGAGGGACCAGGATAAGAATACTGCTCAGTTGAAGGCCTTGATTCAACAATAGTGGCCACAAATCAGCCTTGGTTTTGCAGAAACGTTAGTCGAAAGTATGAGAGATCGATGCCAAGCCGTAATTGAAGTCAAAGGTGGACATACCAAGTATTAACTTCATATTTTTTTTTTTTTTTTTAAAAAAAAACCTGTATAATAAATGTCTTTTTTCCTTTCTGTATCCAATTTTCGACTTAATCTATAGAGCGCCTGGTAAGCAATGTATGTTTGTAAATTAGGTATATGGTCTGACTTTATTTTTCCTTAACATTTTTTGAAATATTTTTCAGTGTGGCTGTAGAAAGCAAATTGTCTGACGAGATCTTAAGAGAGCAAAAACAATCTGTTTATGTGTTACCCCAGCACTCAATTTTTTCCAGACTTTCTTATCGGCAATCTCTAGTAGCAAAAAAAGTAGTCAGACGGACAACAATTATATTCTATTCTTTATAGTTTTAATACATTTACGAGAATAACGACCCAACGGTATAATAAAAGAGATGCCAATGAGTGAATACTGTAAATATGTTCATATCCAATCATACTCTCATTTTTTCTACCCTGAACTATAGTGGAGCATTTAAAGGTGCACACAAAAATGAATGGTACAGTATTATGAAAATATTATCTTTTTCAGAATTGTTGTTGTTCTTTCAAGTTGAAGATATAGAAGTCAAATTTATCTTCAATTCTTTATTTTGGTTGCAATAATTATTGGTATTCACTCTGTGTAAAAGTCGGCTGATTCGAGTGTGTGCTCAGTTGCTGTTCCAGCAATACATATTGTGATCCGAACTTCAGTTACTCCGAATGTGAATTCTATTGTAACATCTACTTTTTCTCCCGGGTTGACATTTGATTGTAGAGGCATTTTTATAGGAAATTCTGCGACCTTTTTTACATACGTATCTGTAACTTGTCTAGGTATTATATCATCATCACTTGCATATAAATCGACTTGTTTCAATGAAAAATGTTATTTTTGGAGGAAAAAAAAAAAAAAAAAAAAAAAAGTACAAATTTATTTTACCTTTTGTGTGATTAGGATATTCAACCCAGTACGTTTTCTTAACCTTTTCGTCAACTCTAATAGAGTGACCCTTTTTTGCTATAGCCTCAAAGCGGGTTGAGCATCTTTTTAATCCATCACTTGTGAAAACAGCACTTGATTCAGGGTCAATCCCTTGCTGAAACAACAAGTGTGCTTGCACGCCATAAGATCGGCGCAATATTTTACTTGTAACCAAAGTGGGATTTAGTGCGTAGTATATTGCTCCTTCAGCAACTGCGAGTTCCCCTCTGGGTGGCATTGCTATCTCGCCCACAAAGCTAGAATCAAATTTTTTTTTTAATTCGTCATACAAATAAGACGAAGATCCGAACCCTCCAACGAGAAAAATTGCATTAACAAAACGGTCAACTTTTTTGAGTTGTTCTTCAACTAATTCGACCGTTTGATTCAAAACAGGAGCAAATACGAATCTCTCTAACTCGTCTCTACCAAAGGTCATATAGCCATTCTAAAAATAAAATTAGGTTTCTCGTGTGTATGCTTCAGTATTAAGTACTTAAATACCTCGTTTAGTAAATGGGATTCTATGTACTGTAAGGCAGCCGCTGGTGCTTCCATTAAATATTGATCTTCATCGCCTCGATAATTGGGCTAGAAGAGTCAAAAGTTACTTGAGGGATGAATAAATAGAGTTTGTTAAAGTACCTTTATTTTTTCTATGAATGTATCCATCATTGACTCAAATACACATGTTGGCATTTCTTTTGCTCCGTCACCTAATCTCAACTCCAAGAAACGCCTCATATTTTGATCGATAAATGCGCTGCCACATGTATCACCATGACCTTTTGTTATTTCTCTCAATGTCCTAGGCGACTTTTGATCTTCTATTAAGCTGGTAATAATGTTTAACTTTCTAATTTACCAATGTAAACAGAATTAAGAAGAAAGACTTACTAGGTCACTAAATCTACAGTTCCTCCACCAGCATCTACAATCATAAATATATCATCATTTCCTAAACTCAACGATCTGTATCTATTTTCGCAGTATGCAGCAGCTGCTTCTGGTTCACTTATAAGCTCAAGTCTTTCGATAGGATCTATGTCACTTATTAAGCCTGCTCGCACAGCAGACTCTCGCATTGAAGCTTTGGCCTTGTCAGACCAAATGGCAGGCACAGTCAAGCACTACAAAACCATTCAGAAACTGATTAAAAAAAAGGATTTACTACATACATATCTGTACTCTTGTTGCTTGTATTGCTCAAACCCCTTTGTCTTTTGGATCTGCTCAATTACATGCTCATGAAACAATCGCAGATAATCAGATATAATGTCTAGAGATGTTTTGTTATCGGGTAATGGTATATCGTCCTGAATCAGAGCAAGTTTAAAATACTGTAAAAGTGTACCGTCTTGATTGGGCTATTAATATAAATGAATCTATTTGCTTCAAATCAGTTCTTACCCTTAAAGATAATAACCTAGCACCTTTACCCCAGTCTAACAATCTGCCGTTTTTGTTTCTATAATACAAAAATGTAGGCACTTTGGCATAAAATCCATTGTATTTCGGCCATTTGGTGATCACATTAATTTCAACTTTAGGATCTTGGGTTAAACAAAAGCAGCAACCCTACAGTATGTGTGTCAACATGTGATTACTCTTTTTTTTTTCTTAAAAAAAAAAATAACTAGCTTACAGAAAAGGTAGTGCCTATTTATATTAGTTCTGATGACTTAGTAATGTTGCATTGACAAAAAAAAAAGGACTCCTTGGAAAATTACCAAAGTCTATAGAAACAGTAACAGGATAAATTGTTTTGCTGTTTGTCATTTTTTTCTTATAAAAAAAAAAAAAAAAAAAAAAACACAAAACAAAACAAAAAAGAAGGAAAAATAAACAAGATGATCAGTAGATTGTTGAGATTTCATAACTTATTTGAACTGATTGAAGTGCCGTGTCACAATATTATTTTTGAGACAACGTTTATAAAAGATCGACGATTATGTAATACACACTCACTGTGAGTGGGTAATGTTCTTTACCCCTAGATTCACTTTTATTTATTTTTTTTTTTTTTGTGTGCGCAGAAAGTTTCCTTTAAAGAAAAAGCTCTTGTTCAAGGATCCAATCATCATGATCTTTGGCAAACCAAAGTCTGGCTTTACGATACTATTTACTGAGAAATGGTTTCTTCGTGGTAATGGGCTTATGAATTCCCATTAATTTGATGGATTCAAAATAGAAGTGTAATATCAGAAAACCCATTTGCTCACCAGATCGGAGCCTTTGCACCAGTTGGCATTGTTACCAAGTTGAAAATAACAATGACTCTTGCGAAAAGAGATGGCTGGAAAATATACTGAAGCGAAGGTAAGACAATTTGCTCTCCATATCGGTTGATACATATAGTTAGCGTAAGGTTTTAGACTCTTTTTTATGAATTACCTTTTTATTGTCATTATGTTGGTGTGTGGGTAAGTATAAACGCAGTATCGCTACTAATTGATTGATGCAAACACTCCCGAAATGAACGCAGTAATTATCACTTAAGGCATCGGGCTATATGTCGCAGAGGAATGATTACCTCGACTCCTACTGGGTTGATCTTCACGGGGACCTTTAATAAGATACTGTCTCTGAGCTTCCTTTTAAAAACTATTACTACTACAGAAGCAAATACACTCCATGGATATTCTTTTTTCTTTGATATTCTTTAAGACTTGGGTCTCTTTATGCCATTGCTACAGATGTTATAGGAGATTAGTTCGGTTTTTTTCTTCGATGCTATGTACTAAAAATAAATTTATATAGAGTACAAAGGATCCGTGTACCTACATCTTTCTTTTTGGTGTTCTCTTTTAGAATCTGAATGTACACAACCAAGTTTAACAGTTCTTCGTGTGCTCACAATGGTGGTAATAGGAGAGTTGAGCCACGATAGGGTATGCTTACCAAACGCATCTCTTATTTAACCAATGTTACTATATTTTTTTTTGCCACGAGTTCTTCAAATAATATTTTTTGATTAAAAATATCTAGATCAGCGCTCATTATATGAAGCAGGTGAATTGAACAAGGGTAGCGACATTATAAGAAGTTTTAATCATTGTTGAAACAATATAAAAAAACATTATGAAAATAAAAATACACACATTTTACAGTAAAAAAGAATGGTGAATACATTTATCATATTAAAATGAAATAAAACGTAAACTCGGTCTGTTGTGCGCGTAATAATTCTTTTCTCTAAAACATATTATACAGCTCCTTATTTATCTGGTAAAAGACAAATATGTTTCTTTTAATTAAATAATACTTTAAATGACATTAGGAAGTTCCAGCAACAGCCAGTCTATATGATGATTAATATATTTTAACTGAAAAAAAAAAAGGGGACTTACTTTTTCAAATGTTCCATAAATACTTGTAGACTCACATCATCTGTCAACACGACGGCACCACCAGAGGCATTGTAACCGCTTTCAGAAGTATGTGTTGTAGATGGATTCAACTTGGAAAGCAAGAAACGAGCTTGAGAACCTCCTTGATCACAATCAATATAACGTGACACAGGGAATCTATCTGCCAATAAATCCTGAGCATCTAATACAGGTGATTCCAAAAGTTCTTTAAAGTTCTCATAACCTTCTTGTTCTTGATAACCCGCATTACGCCATTGAGCAATAGTCTCACCATGGAAAATCAAGATGTGGAAGAAGGTGTCGAGAAGCAAGATAACATCTGGTTTGACAGAAACGGAATCCAACAATACTGGTTGAGGTGTTGTATCAAAGGAATAAGAAGTCAGGGTAGGTTGAATCATGATGAGGGAACTATCTACATTTTCACGATTCAACACATGACTAAAAAAAAATGTAAGCATGCATTTAACGACAAAGAAACTTACCGATAGAAGGCTGTTTCGTCTGGAGAATTATTAAAGACTTGCAAGAATTGAGAACGTCTCAAATGAAACATGAATTGAGGGTAAATTGAAAAGTTTTCAGATAATCTAAACGAATAAGGATCATCCTTGCGATAGTCAGCAAATCTTTGACAGAGACGGATCAACATACGATCCAACCAACGCAGAACATCTGGTCCGTCATCAATCTCGCCCTTGAACACAGCTATACGTGACATCAAGACTGCAGCTGTTTCTTGATCAAATGAGTTGGCAATCTCTGGACTTTGTCCCTCGGCAAAGTTCCTTGCCACGGTTGTGACACGAAGACGAAGCTGACCAGATGAGTGTTGATAATGAGTGGTAAATTGAATGAGACCACGAGAGCCGGCTTGGAAGGAAGTAGGTTGGTTGGCTACTTCAAAATAAATGGCGTGGGTCGTCTTGTCGTTCAAGGAGCACATCTTCCAAGCAGAAGTGTTACCAATACCGATCTCGGTTTCTCCAATGAAGGCTGTCTTCTTGTTGGCAGACACGGCATGACCAATCAAACCGCATACTTTCAGTTCGCGCGTAGTTTGAACATCCATTGTGGCATTAAAGCCCATTTGCAAATGTCCTTGAGCGTCCTTTTGGAAGATGCGGTGATAGCTCTCTTTAAAGATGGCTGTGTTGAAAGAATCAGAGAGGATCATGAAACCACTTGTTTGGTTCACCATCGATCTCATTTCTAATAAACCGACTTGATCTAAGCAACCAGCAAAGATATCAATTGTGTGTCCATTTTGTGATGCTCTCTTGGAGAGACCTTCATAAAACTAAATAGTGTTATATTATCACTAATTTATAATCATTGTTTTACCTTGATGGCCTTTTTATAATGTTTGGCAGTCTCCTTTTCAATATCGTGGTGTGAACGCATAGGCTCTCTCAATTCACTACTGACAACCATACCAGGTCCCTCAGATGCAGGTCCACCACTAAAGAGCATCATACGTGCACCTGTGTTAGGAAATGTTGTTTCCAATAATCCGACAGCCACACTCATAGCCACGCCCGTACATCTCTCTGGGCGTTTGTGTTCCGCCACAGGCCAAGGATCACGTTGAAGATTTTCAAGAATAGAGGTCAACACAAAGGCACAGTCCTTGACGGGAAGTAAAAATCGATTGGCTGCCATCTGTGGACGGTTAGGTTGGTTAGGTGCAGGACGTGTTGGGTTACTGCTGGTTAATCCTAACATTTCTTGAATCTGCTTTGCTGCATATTCTTTGGTGCCTCTGAATACAAATGACTTGGGGCAATCAGAAAAGCCCAATTCATGAACTTGAGTCTATTAAAAAAAATGAGTTTCTATCAAAAAAAAAAAAAAAAAAAAAAAAGAAGGATTTACTTACCATGGTGCCAAAAGTAATTAAACCAACCCAAGCATATTCTGGTAATAAACTCAATCCGGAAATGATGGTTTCTTTCAATGCTTTCAGGTCATCTTCTTCAAGACATGTATCAACCACAAATAAAAAGATGGGCGGAATTTGAGCAACACGGTTCAAGTTGTATTCCATGGTCGTATATTTGGGCAAAAGTTCTGCTGGAAGGTTGGTAGTTGATATATCCTTGTAATGAGGTGGAAGTGCATTTCTTTGTAAACAAAAGGGACAGATCCACAATTTTCCGCGAATGTCAATTTGACTACAAAAAGTATTAGATTATGTACTTTTTTTTCATGTTTTATGGTTACCAGTAAGGATTCAAGATGGCTCGACAAGGAGCTTTACACACAACGGGTTCATACCAAATAGGATTTTCTGAAAAATCCTCACGTTCCTTCAAAGGTGTATAAAGACAAGCAATAGGTGCCACAGCCTTTGTTGCTTCTGCGCGAGAAGATGGCCAGGCATTCCATGAGAAACGGATTCCGTCCTATTGTTTTGTTGTTAACTAAAGTGCACTCAAAAGGTTCATGGAAGGTTTCTTACTTGCTCTTCAATTTCGTCAAAGTTCATTCTATATCTTGAAAGAGAGAAAAAAAAAAAGGATTAATTGAAAATTAAAAAGAACGGGATTTGAAACGAGCGAGGGACTATCTGGACCATTCAGCTGTTGGCACATATTGGATTTTCAGCTAATATGTCTAACAGAATTGTCGAAACTATTAATCTTTTTTGTCGGATAATTTTTGAACTTTTTCGGTAATTTGTACCTTTTCTTTTAACACTTGGAATAGATAAGTAAAAAGCGTATGTACAAACTAGTTGGAATATTCCATATCATGTAATTGCGCTTTACGCGGCAAATCTTAGGCACACTCTATGAACGCTCAGACCCCCTCCCCCTCTTTTTTTTATTGCCTATATATTGATTAATTAACTGTAAATCTTGGCTTATTTTACATGTCATTATTTTTTATTTATGAGAGGAGCGCTACTAAGTCTACTACGAAGAACATTTTCAGGTGTCTCTTCATCTGTTGGAGAAACAGTGGGTGAGCTTGAGCTTCTAGAAGGTATATCTGGTCTAGAAGATGTATTGTTGTCGACCGGAACAATTTGTTCCTTTGTCTTTATATCTGCGCTAGTATTTTCAGAGTCCAACACATTGCTGTGTGTCCCCTTTAACGCGTCAGTATTAAGCGATTTTATATGTCCTCCATCAAGTAAGGAATTCCAATTGTTCTCTTTTGGATCTTTTTTTGGATCCTTCTCAGGCTCAGGCATTCCTTTGGGTTTTGTTTCCATCTTTCTCAACATATGTGCTAAATTCTGAGCTATTCTCCCTCCTCCACCTTCAGAATGACGTCGTGTAAGTTTGTGTCGTTTCGGGATCGTTTTGCCCTCCTTGGTTGCCTGATTAGGTTCCTTTACTGGAAGCCAGAGTTGTGGCAAGACACCCACCAATAAAGGATTGCCAAACTTTTTTAGGCCACAGTCGAGTAAACCTGGCGTAAGCTGCATTGGAGGTTGTCTGTAGTCCGTCAGTCGATCCGGTTTGGCTTCATAGTCGTCTTCGTCCAACACCACCTTTTTATGATGAGGCAAAGTCAATCTGAGAGCAGATTCGGACGCAATCTGGGTTGGATCGACGGCCCCCTTTTTGAGTTGAAGAGCAGAAAAGGCAGCACTTTTCCATTTACCGCTAACAAATTGTTTTCTTTTATCCATCGGTGTTGCCGTACTTGCACTCATGTCTAGGGATGATGTCTGGCCAATTGTTGGTGTGGTGTTTTCATCCTCTTCGCTATCGTCATCATCTGTATCTATCTGAGACACAGGCAGCTTTTCATTATCATCACAGAGCATTTGCAAAGGCAAGTTTCTTGCATTTTGTAAAAAGGCACGGTCGAGAGAAAATTTAAAGATGAGGGTGAGCACGGTCAAGGGAAGACAAACTATACTTAGTTTGTAATAGGATTTGATAGCGAATAAACCAATCATTGTTAATTGGAACAAAAGAAGACCGAATATCACTCGAGGAACTGTCATGATCCATAGTCTACCTGCAGCTTCATAGGGCCTGAAATAAACTGTGGGGAGTTAGTTGAAGCTTATCTTTAAAAATAGTTACCGTAAAGAAGTTGATATTTGTAAACAAAATAAGTAAAGCTGAAATAAAGAGTACCGAATAACAAGATGAGAGGTGATATACAAGAATATTCAAGCACAACCACAAAGATGAGTAAAGGTACAGGATAACTCGTGCCATAGTTGAAAGACCAAGGTGCTCTATTCTCAGCATGTTCTCTTGGTGAATCACATAAAAAGAGATGATAGAAACCTCGGACGATTAATGAGCCTAACAAGAGGAGATTCATGGGCATCCTATTTCATAGATTAATGATTTTTCCTCCTAAAAATTAGTTTGTTACATCAGAAATCCTTGTAAAATAGTGTAGTTTATGAAAAAGGGAGCAATCTTTTTTCTTGTTTAGTCTTATGAAATGAATACGGTTAGACTTACTGAAGGAAATGTGGAAGCGAGTCTCTTTGGGATAGAAGAAGGATCGTTGGCAAAACTCAATGCAATTGTCTGTATACTTGTACCAGCCAAAGTAAACACGATTAATGTGAGAAATATAAGGAAAAAAAAGTATCTAAGTAGGGAGTTAGTTAATAAAATTGCAATCTATTTCACTTACTTGCTAAAAGTAGATTCGGCAATCGCACTTCTAGAGCGCAAACCTTGATAGTAACCCAACACTACAAGAATATCAGCCATGGTTTATCTTTTGAACACTTACGATCAAATATCAAAGGCAAAACAGATGTGACGATATTAAGGATAACAGTTGGTACAAAGGTGGTCATGAAGTTGCTGATAGCAGCATTTTCCTCAATTTTATCTGCCAAGCTGGGTACAATATAGGCGATGGTATTTATACTCATCAATGAAGATAAGACCAAGACAGGCACAAACCAAAAGACGACCAAGACGAGTGTGATTGACCAAACAATGATCTCACGTAAAAGCCTTTCACGACCTCGAATGGACACTGTAGACCAAAGCACATCTCTTGGTTCATAAGCCATTACCGTACGACAAACAAAGGGCTCAGGACGAATAGCAATTTGTGAGGCAATCACCTACCATATAGACATTTGAATATCCAATTATTAAAAATGTTTTCCTTACAGCACTATTCATAGTCTTAAATGTCACAAAACCGACATTGGTCATTTCCACTTCTGGTTTATTTCCATACTGATCTTCATTTCTTAGGTCGCTCACTTGCTTGTCCAAACGACCAAACAACTCTGTATAATGTTCAATCGCATCTACCTTAGGGCCCCAAAGACCCAAAAATCCCGTACGCACCATTGGACGTCTAGAGACTTTTTTGTGTTCCAACGGTTCAACGAGACCTTTAAAAAAAGTGGTATTGACGGCTCTTTTCCACGTCTTTTTTGTCTGTGTACCCTCATTGTCACTACCCTCACTATTCTTTTCCGCCAAATCCAACACGCGTTTGTACATTTTCATGTCGTCCATTATCAAGTCTGGATCATATCCCGGAATCTGACACGGATTTCCCCAATAGGTCGCATAAGCTTCTTCTAATTTCATCAGGGCAGATGCTCTCTTCTTGATCAAACTGTGCAGTTTAGGCACCGTTCGTACCACATAGGAACTTTCGACGGGACCAATGTTCAAACGACGGTAATAGTCCGCTAGAGCCTCATCCGAACGCTCCTTGCGTGGAATTCCGGAAACAATGATGGAACGAGAGACCATGTTCTTTTTGAGATTGATGAGATAGGCGGCATGGAGCCGAATATAATTATAATAACTCTGAGTCAGAAAAAAAAAGGTGACAAAGGTCACCAGATAAGTAAAGACCAAATAGGCAATCAACCGGTTAGAGCCCTCGGGTATCACAGTGATCGATATTCGCTCAATATAAGTCGCATTTTCAACAGACACACTAGCGCTTACGGGAATCAAAATACCTATTCCGAATACAGAGCAGACACCAAATATTTTCATACCCATAATTAGAAAATGGAGCATCTATAAAAGGTTAAGCCTTGGGCCTTTATCTGTATATTTACCAGAACAGCGTCTAAGCCAACATTGACCAACATCTCTTCGGTATCAATCTTGAGCAATGGTAAGATCCAACCAAAGTAAGAATCAGGTAACTCGGGTGGTTTGTGTCTACAGAGAGAGATATTTCAGCTTTTTTTTTTACTTTTTTTTTTTTTTAAAAAAAAAAAACCTTTTCATGTTTGTACGAGGTGCAAAGATGACAGGTAACCTATCGAAGCTTCAGTTTGATATAACATATCATTATGTTACCTTGTTCTCAAGAAGCAAAATGCAAGAAAGAAGATCAATCCTGCAGTGAAACAAATAGCAAACTGTACCCATAAACTGCTAGTGTTGTGTGCTCCATTCGTAATAAGATCACTGCCTCCACTACCCAAATCCCAATTAGATGGAAAGATAGGTGCTTGAGAAGTGGTTCTGGTTGGAATATAAACAATAGAGGTCGATACTAAAGCACTGGTAGGAAATGGTCCATTGGAGGACAAAGTGGCTGATGGTATCAAAGAAGTTGCAGACACAACTCCTGAGCTAGTCAATGACATATCAAAAGCAAAAAAAAAAGGGTAAAAATGTAATTGAGGGGGGACAAGTTCCTTTTATACCCCCAAAAAAAAAACTTTAAAATTTTCTAAAGAGTGTTTATTGAATTATGAGATGAGGGGGGGCGGAAAAAAAAATGAAGACACATTATGAGAAAAAACATTTAAATATTTACAACAAACTTCAAGTAACCTTCCTCTACGTTTTTATGTGTTCTTTTTTAATCTTTGCTCTTCTTTTCCTTCTTTTCCTTCTTTTCTTTCTTGTCTTTCTTTTCCTTTTTATCCTTCTTTTCCTTCTTCTCCTTCTTGGCCTTTTTGGGTTCACTTTCTTCCTTGTCTTCAACTTCCTCGATCTTTCTCTTCTTTTCCTCTACAGGTGCTTCAGTCATGGCAACATCAGCATCATCATTGTATGCTTGTGTCTTGTTCAACTTGAATTTGCTTTGGTTTTGAGCAGATGTATCCTTGTTGGCTCTAGCACTCACACGACCTTCCAATAAATCAATACGAGCTTCGACCTTTGTGCGTCCATCTACACCAACTTCGTTTGATTCAGATTCACCTAAGGCATCCATACGAAGAGCCAAAGCAGCCTTAGCAGCCAACAAACGAGCCACCTTGGCCTTGTGCTTGGGACCAGCTTGACCGACCAAAGAAGCGTGATAGAGCAAACCATATTTGGGTGTGTTGTGCTTGGTCTTCAATGCACGAAACAAGGCTTTTTCAGCACCCAAGATTTGAATGGTAGAAGCAGGTTGCTTGCTAAGATGAATAAGAGAACCAGCGTGAGAGATCAAACGGGCACCGACCAATTCGCCCACTAAAGCAGTCAAGTTGGGGGCAATGGCGTTCATACGGTTCTTCAAGTATTCATACAATTGGTTTCTGTATTCAGTGATGTTAATCACTTGTTCACAAAGACCAAAGATGTTGAGCAAATCTTCCTCGGAAATCTCAGTTCCCATCGAAATCTCGGCGGCTTCCTTGACTTCAGTCTCGAGTTCTTCGGGCAAGATGCTGGAAAGGTCGGTTTCGTGGGCGTTGGTACGGTAACCGATGGCCTTAACGACCTTGGCAAATGCCAAGTTGTCAACAATGATCTTGTTCATTTCAGGGAAATGCCAGCCGTACCATTCCTTACAACGCATGGCATAGGTGTTGAGTTCCTTGTCGAGGTCATCCAACAAGGCAATAGCTTGTACAATCATGGTGTCTACCTTATCAGGGCTGAACTTGAGCTTATAACGAGAAAGAGAGTGAGAGAGACCAAGAGACATAGCAGAAAGATCAGAGTGAGAGAGACCAGTAACGAGAGATTCGAATTGTTCACGAATACCTCTGTAAAGGTCTTGAACAGTAGAATCGGATACTACTTTAATACCCAACTTTTTACTGATAGAGGAACCTAAACAATCATCAGTTTAAGAAAAGAAAAAACTCCCAATTTTGTTGTCATGTACCTAATTTAGGGTCACTGATAATCAATTGCTCCTTATCCATGTTTTTAATTTCGGCTTGTAAAAAGCTCTTCAAGTTCTTGGGCATCTTGCCTTCAACAATACCGGTTACTGCAGACAAGGCGTCAGTGGTGTTTTCAAACTTTTCAAAAGCTTGTAATTTAACCCTATTTTAATAATACACGTCAAAGGTTGTCTCTTTTTTTTTTTTTTTTTTTTTTTTTTACATGCTGTTGGCTTTTTCGGCATCTTCAAATTCTTTGTAAAGTTCCTCAGGCTTGTTTAACTTGCTATCATTAACAAGCTTGAACAAAGCGTAACCAGCAGAGGTTTCGTAAAGAACGAGCATCTTTTAAAATATTCTTTCAAAAAGTTCAAAAAAAAAAAAGAAAGTTTTTTTTATGATTTCCATTTGACAGAAGTCCAGAAGAGAACACAGTCACTACCATGGATTGCAAAAAAATAAACAAGCCTCCCCAAGGAAGATGGGTCACACTAATTCAAACTCAAGCCACTCACACACAGATAATAAAGTAACTTGTCAAAAAAAAAAAAAAAAAAAAAAAAAAACTCGCATAAAAACATTTTCTTTTTTAAAAATAAGTAATGGGTGCAAGTAAAAGAAAAGGAGAGAAAAAACTCACAGAACCACCCAAGAAAGTAAATTTAAATTGAAGATCAGGAAAAGAAATCTAACCTTAATTTTTTATAGGTGGCAAAGGTTGAACCTGAATTTAAAGACAGTTACATTGACGATTCAGGATCTGACGATTTCGACGATGATGAAGAAATGGAAGAAAATGAACTTGAAAGTACTGAAATCAAAAGAACTGCACCTACTCAGGATGATATTATTGCTGGTGAATTGGAAGGTTTAAAAGAAACTGTTGATTTATTCAAATCGAATATCTTCAAGTTAGAGGTAACATACACAGTCTGTCAATTTGTTTACTTATATATCAATAGATTGAAGAACTATTGACTGAAATCAACTTGAATTTTGATAAACACAAGGCTTTAGAAAAGGCACTTCATACCTTGAAATCAACTTTTGATAATATCCCAAAAGGAGCTCCCTTGAAGGTAATTGAAGATTGTTAATATCCAGTCTAATAATGTGATAGCTTGTTGAATTTGCAGAACGTATGTTGAAAAAGAACAAGATTGTGGTACCTTTTCCCGACCCACAACCTTTACCCGACGCTTTACATTCATTTGCTTTTGAAAAGCCTACAGCCACACATATTGTAGGAGGCTATGCACTCAAGACAGTATCAAAGTCCAGCACACCTTTTACCGTGGACATTGCTGTGGAAATGCCAAGCTCGATCTTTCAAGAAAAGGACTATGCCAACTATCGTTATTTCCATAAGCGTGTTTGTTACTTGAGTGTTTTGGCCAAAGCTATCCAAGAAACCAAGAAATTCAAGATTGAATACAGTACGATCAATGATGATTTACGTCGTCCTATTTTGTTGGTGAAGCCCATTGGAGGTAAAAAAAAAAAAAACATGAGGGAAATTGGAGTTAAAACTAACAAATTGATAGACCGTTCAGATGTCGATTTCTCAAAGACCAAATGTGTTATCCGTATTTTACCTAGTGTAGATCTTGCTGCTTTCCCCAAGCATCGTCTTGCACCTGGTAAGAGCAGCGTAAAGACATCCGACATTTCATCCGCCACACCTCACTACAACGCTTCGATGTTGATGGACACCTCATACACATCCAACTTGACTTTTCTTTACCAACACAGCAAAATATGTACTGAATTCAAGAGTGCTGTATTATTAGCTAGAACCTGGATTCATCAACGTGGATTGGACAAGGTTGGATTCACGCCCTTCTTGTTCACCATGGTCATGTCTTATTTGATGCAAGGAAATAAGGACGGTGCCGACAAAAAGTTATCCTCCACCCACAGCTCATACCAACTCTTTAAGGGTACATTAGATTTCATTAGCACACGTGATTTTAAGGCAGAACCTGTGTTCATTGGCGAAAGTGAAAGACAAGAGTTTGCAAAGTCAGAATTCTTGGCTCATTATGATTTTGTGATCGTCGATCCCTCTGGTACGCTCAACTTGGCTGCCAAC
This sequence comes from Rhizopus stolonifer B9770, assembly GCA_000697035.1. Classification (NCBI taxonomy): domain Eukaryota; kingdom Fungi; phylum Mucoromycota; class Mucoromycetes; order Mucorales; family Rhizopodaceae; genus Rhizopus; species Rhizopus stolonifer. Next base: position 22,069 of record JNDS01005190.1, read on the forward strand.
ATCCACACCTCCGGTCTTGCCCAGATCCAACACGAAGCTAAATTAGCTCTGACCTTCTTGAACGACTCTGTAGATCGATTTGAGCCCATGTTTTTGAAGAAGGTGGAAGATGTCAAGTTTAAATACGATCATGTGGCCCGTGTCAAGCTCCCGGCAACCACTGAACATTTTACAGAAACAGCCAAGGCTGATTATTACTCTTATTTGCCTTTCTTTGCTCAACGTATCAGCCAGGTCTTGACCAGAGGTTTAAGTGATCGTGTGGATTTGATTGCAGTCAACTACGCCAGTCTTTCTCCCGTATGGTCTGTAGACAGCACTGTTTCTATTGATGAAAAGGATGCGGTCATTACCATTGGATTACTCTTAAACTCTGATAACGCACCTCGTTTGGTCGACCAAGGACCTCAATCACAAGACGAAGAACAAGTGGCTGAATTCAGAAAATTCTGGGGTAACAAGTCCGAACTGCGTCGATTCAAGGATGGTTCGATTGTAGAAGCCGTGGTCTGGCCAGTTCAAGGCTATGAAAACCGTAGTTTGATTGTACAAGATATTGTCGAGTTCTTGCTCCAACACCATCTCTCACTTGAGTCTCAAGAAATTCACTATTGGGCCGGTCAGTTCTACGACTACTTGAACTTTGCCAAAGAAGTACCTAAGCATGTGTTTAGTCCTGAGCTCAAGATCACTGGCTTTCAATCTGTCATGACTGCCTTCCACACGATTAGCAAGCAACTTCGTGAAATTGATGATGCTTTGCCATTGATGATCCACAGTGTCTATCCTGCTTCTCCCAGTGTCCGATATACTACCGTGAATGTACCTCACCCGGTTGATTTCGGCCATGCCATCGGTCACCCAACCACCACGCGTTACATGGAAGCCATTGACATCATCATCTCCATCGAACGCTCCTCCAAGTTCCCCGATGACTTGAGCGCCCTCCAAAAAGTTAAGCACTCCTTTTATTTGAATATTGCTCAAGAGCTCAAGAACCGTTTCCAAATGGAAGCTGTTGTCATTGATGACATATCTGAAAAGAACCCCATGGCCATTCGCGGCTCAGTGGATGTCTATTGTCAGGGCCACATCTTCCGCTGTCACATTGCTCTCGAGCAAGAAGAACAGCAACTCAAAAAACTAATTGACAGCAAGTCCACTTTGCCTCACGACAAGGGTTTAGCCAAGGACGCACTTGAAAAATACATGTACCAACTCAACTACCAACAATCCCATACATTCTCCATCCAAGCCATGTGTGCTCGATTCACCGCCTATTCATCCACCGTCAGATTGACCAAACGTTGGTTTGCCGTCCATCTGCTTTCCACTCATGCCAGTGACGAAGCGATCGAGTTGCTGGTGGCTCATGTCTTTTTGGAACCCCAACCCTGGACGACACCTGTGTCTACCTGGAGCGGATTCACGCGCGTGTTGCATCTCTTGGCCCACTTTGACTGGCAACACTTTCCGTTGATTGTAGACATTGAAGGAGATTTGACGAGCAAGCAACGCGAAGAGATCTTGGCACGATTCAAAAACCACCGCACGACGAATCCACAGATGACACGTGGTTTCATGACCCTCGCGACCTCCAAGGATTTGAGCGGTCATCGATGGACGCGTAGCAAGCCCTCGCGTGCGATTGTCAGCCGTCTTTGTGCGCTGGCCAAGGCATCACTCAAGGTGCTGGACCAAGCGATGGAACAAAACAAGAGCATCGATCGTATGTTTTCGACGCCCATGTCAGATTACTCTGTAGTGTTGCCCTTGAACAAGGAACTCTGTACCCGATACTATCAACACACACACCCAGATCCCAAATATTTCAAGAGCAAAGGGTTTAGTCATTTGGGCGATAAAGTGTATGCGCGCTTGGATTGTATTTCTGATCTGGTGCAAGAAATTGAACATCTTTATGGACAGTCGGTTATGGTGTTTTATAACAAATATGGTGGAGATCAGCTTGCTTTGGTCTGGAATCCTCTGGTATCTGAACCAGTTCAATGGAAGGTCACGGCTGGATTCAACAGTGTGCCCGTGGATATGAAAAAGAATGGGTTCTTGAAAATTCATGAAGGACAGACAGAAGTGTCAAAACTCATCTCACCTAATTTTGCTGCCATTTTGGAAGAAATCAAAAGAATCGCTGGTGATTTAATACAACAATAAACCCCTCCCTCTTAGTTGTGCATGTACAAAGAAATAAAACAATAATCTTAGATTTATACAAAAAAAAAAAAAAAAAAAAGGAAAAAAAAGAAAGCTATTTTTTTTTTTTTTAAATCCTTCTTCTTTTGCCATAGATTTCATGCCAAATAGGATTAGGTCTTTCTTCTCCATCAGGGCCACTATGATCATTTAGTTAATTGTAGGTGTGTGTGTGTGTGTGTATCTTACATGATTTTATCAGTTTTTCGCAGTTGAATCGCAGGTATTTGTTGAATAATTACACGCATTTTGGATATATGTTTGTCATTAGGTTTAGGTATAGGCGAAGATAATCCCTAAAAACAATGGTTGAGTATTTTTTTTTTTTTTTTTTTTTTTACCTGAAAATATTTTAAATGATCTCCTATAGGACTTGGCGTATGATATGTCTTTCGTGGTGAACTGTTTGAACCTGATGAATTTCTATCTGGCGAATGCAAGCTAATGGGAGAAGCTGTTTTCAGTGTATTCATTGGTCTGATAGGAGAACTTGATTCGATTGTTGGTCTAATAGGAGGGTCAGTTGATCTGACATGCGAAGGTGTAGGTGAATCATTTGAATTACGAGCAGCAAAGTTGTCCATCTAAACTATTGAGTCTCAAATAACAGTTTGATTTAGTTTTACCTGACAGTGAATATCATTCAATTTTTTTTCTAACAATCTCATACGTTGCTCTTCCCTTCCTAGTTTATCAATATCTTCGTTGTCTTCTTGTGGGATTTGAATGCGTGTAGATGGTAGCAGCGGAGGTAAAGGTGGTGCCTGAGGTGGTGCCTGAGGTGGTGCCTCAGATGGTGCGCTTTCTATCTCTTCATCCATGTCACTCTCGATACTATTTTCAGACATCTCAACATTAGGTGCCGACTCTGGCTCAATGTGTGGTGTCAACTTTGGCTTAACATCAGCTGTCCACTCGCGTGCCGGCTCTTGTTCAGTATTTGGTGACAAATGGTGTAGCGACTTTTGCCCAATATTGGGTGACGAATGATGTTCCTCTCTGAGTGGCAAGTTGTGTTCAGTTTTGGGTTTTTTGAAAGTAGGCATTTTCTGTGCCGAGAATACCTTTTCCAATTCAGACGTCAATCTTTTGACTGATTTAGAGCCTGTAAGAATTTTCTCTCTTGGTTCTAGGTCCATAGAATCACCATAATTATTGACAAAAGTGCTTGGTGCTGTATTATAATAGCCTGTTTCAGAACCACTACTGCCACTACCCTTATTCGTTGTAGGCTGTTGTAAAATGTTTTTTATGGGCGACTGAACAGGTGTCATTGTGTCTTCTCTGGGAAACTGAACAGGTCTCACTGATTCTCCTCTTCTGGAAATTGATACAAAATGCGCTTGCTTGATTATTTTTGTTGGTCTATGATCTTCATTCAATCCATCCATGTTTCTCGTACTCGGTCGACGCTTAAGAGTCTCGAATTCCTTTTGTTGAGAAATGTCATCTGTTTGTATTTCCATGTCCTTCCCAATCTTGCGCCGAGAACCATCTGGTACTATTCTTCCGTGAACGCTTTCTCCGGCTTGTACTTTGGTCTTATCACGCTTGTTACGTACAAGGACCGGTCTAGTTTTAGGCTTCCATCCAATGTTTTCACAAAATCTGTCAAATTCCGTCGTGGCTGATTGTTTTGCTCCTGATATAACTTCGACAATATTAGATAATATTGAATGGTCCCTTTGTTCTTCTTCCTCTTCGCTTTCGTTCATTTTTTTTTTTTTCAGTGGAAAAAAAAAGGGGGAAGCCTATAAAAAAAAAAGTAGGAAAAACAAAGAGTATGAGTGTGTGACTTTATCAATGGTTGAATTTCAAACTCATTTTCCTTGAGAAAATTCAAAACAATGGTTAATTGACCATAGACCAATCAATGAAAAAGAAAAGAATCGGTTTATGCTCATGAAAATTTACGGCTCTGTAAGGCATTGATTTGGTTAAATATCCAATCTGTGAGATAAAAAAAAAAAAAAAAAAAAAAAAAGTAGCCATATTTACAACTGCTTGTCTTTGCGTTTTAAACCACCTGTGCTTATTGCCATTGTTCTTTATTTCTCTCATTGACAATGATTAATATAAAAAGACTTGTTTTTAAAATTGAATCGAGGGAAGAAAATGGAATACTTTGCCTCAATATTTTTTTTTTAAAAAAAAAGCTGTGCCTGAAAACAGAAAAGATTAAAGTTGCTTAATCAGTGTTTTTTGATAGTCTAAAAAAGTGAAAAAAAAAAAAAAGAGATTAAATTTTAAAATATGTCATTTCGTAATTGTTCTAACAGCTGTTTTTTTTTTTTTTTTTTTTTAAAATTTTTTT
>JNDS01005191.1:0-45466 GCA_000697035.1 Rhizopus stolonifer B9770
AAAAAAAAAAAAAAAAAAAAAAAAAAAAAACAAGAAAACGCATTGGAGACTAATGAATTTATATGATAGACACATGTTCAACAAGGACAAATGGTGTGCCCTAACTGCAATCACGTATATAAGATCAAGGATGGAATCCCCAACATGTTGTTAGCAGAACATGAAATTTAATAATAAAATATTTACAGTTGGAATCTTTCAGTATGTATAGCCCAAGAGCGGGCGAGCGCCAAATTGTGTATTTGTATAGATGTAATATCATGTGTGCATACACCAACAGCCACATCGTCATTCGGAATATCGTTCAATAAGGATGGGTAATTGGGCCTGTTGTACTTCAGTGTAAATGGTGTGGACCCATTCCGGCTTTCCTCGGGATCGGATGTGTTGCCTGTAACGAAGATATGAACATCCATTTTAATTTGCTGAAGATTGCTCGTAAATTCTATAAGGTCTTTTTCGAATGCATGGTACGTATCTAAAGAGAACAAATAAGAACCACATAGAACTGTAAAATATTTAGGCTTACCTATCGTATGTATGCTCCATATCAAATGGACATATTGGGTTTTGATTATATGCTCTTTTTCATGAGTGTACTGTAACACTGAAATCCATGGTGTGATCCCGACTCCATCTGCAATCAAAACAATAGTCTCAAAGTCGCCATATTCAGATCCTGATAAATCCAAATGAGGTCTTCCTAAAGGTCTACTGATTCTTAATTTAATTTTCTCCTGATCTACGGCCTTCTGTTGTAAGGATAACGTGTGTTTTCCAAAGACCTTGATATAAAACGTGAATATTTGCTTTTCTATCTTGTTGTTTAATAATGATAAATTGGATTCGCCCTGATCTTCAGTATCCTCTTTGCTCACTAGTGACATGCAATTAATAAAAAAAATAGCTATTACGAGATTTAGTATTTTGCTTACCATAGTCAACTCTACAAATAGAAAAGGGGTGTGATCCAATCCAGGAACGAAGTAATGACGAAGAAAAGGAAAGGAAGGCAAATTGACCAGGTATAGAGTTTGGTACAGTGTAAGGGACTGCGACTTGTAACTTGACAATGTTTCCCGGCATTTCTTGCAAAATACAAAGATCGGCTTCAAAAGATCGGTCAATCTGATCGAGAATCCAAAAAGAAAAAACGGAAGCATAAAATACGTAAAAAGCCCAGTGATGGAGACAGCCGAGTAGAATAAGAGTAAAAAAGGCGAACATGTGAGTAAATAGAAAGAATCTGTATGAAATACGTCGAACAAGCGGGTGTGACCCAATGATTAGGATAACCATGACGAGCAGTAAAATACTACCGGTTGTATAGCGTATATTGGTTGTTAGAGTTGAATAAAAATCGCCTTCCTGCCGGTTGTAGTTGTACTGGAACTGGTAGGTACCATGATAAAGCGCTTCAATAAATGCTAGTCTGCTAAACCAAGGGTGCCAACTGAGTGTGTTCTCGACACTGTAAAAATAACGCTGAACGAGGGAATGTTTGGCTGAGAGCGCAACTGCAACAGCTGTGTTGACTACAGAAAGCTGTGCTGCTCGATTGGCAATTCCTTGAAGATAAAGATTGCGACCATCTAAATCAGTGCTGTCTTCATTAGTAATGTAAAATAAGAGACCAATATTGATAAGTATGAGTGCTCCCAATTTAAGAATAAGCAATAAAGACAAAGTCAAGTTGAACCATTGCCATTCATAGTTCAGCCAATACCATTTTTTTGTATTATGCTTCTTGATAGGGTTGCCTAAAAGTTTTTGCTTGTTATACCTCAATTGCTTCAGCCAAGAATGAGATAAAAGAGTAATGAATAAGGCTGATAGCCCAATAACATAAACAAGTAAGGCTTTGTACTCTCTTCGGTAACGTTCCTGAATTACTGAATCGTCTTCAACATGTGATGTAGGTAAGGCGACAAAGGCAAGGTATGAATTAAGCTGTAAAAATATAGCGAGAAGAAATAGACTGGATACGCAATATATCACAATTGACTTTTGCCTCATTCTTCATAAAGAAGAAAAAAAAAGAGCGAGAAAACTTGCTTTTTAGTTTTTTTGGGCTTTGACCGACCAATCAAATTTATTATACCTCGGGTAGTACTTTGGTTAAAATGAGATCAATCAAGAAATATAGCAAATGTTTGTTGATCTTCTTGTTCTGTATCGGTTCCAGAATATCATGTATATGAGACTGAAGTTGGTTAAAGTCTTTTGTTTCGAAAAGTATATAACCTATACTCTCTTTGTAAAATTTCAGTACAAATAAAGATATCTAATTTCTTCTTACGTGGTATAGATATAGTTAATAATCGTTCCGCTCGAACTCTCATTTGCTCTCGTTGCAATGGGGTAGTAGGATCTGCCCTTTGCATAAACTCTCCATTTGGCCATAATAAATCACTACCGAGCCTTAAATAGAACACGACGTGATCCTCACTAAGAAGATGCAGTATCGTTTGTTCCAAAAATCTATGAAAACTTTGATAAATATATGAAGAAGTGCAGGGTATCATATAATCTTATTACTTGTCTATTAGCACACCACCTCCAAAAACGCGAATTATTGGCCAAAAGAACATGGCTAGCATCTGCCACGCAAATTGCAGTAAAGGTCTTTCTTGCACAAGACTTGCCGCGTAAACAAAATCCATGATAGGTTCAATCATTCTCTTTCGTCTAGTTAGCTTCTTGTGCTGATTGACTCTATGATATCTTTCTTGAGATTGTGTAAAAATAGAGGCTAGATATACCCAAAAGGATCGTATGGGCGTCAATATAACCTGTAAAACAATGTAGCCAAATGAAAAGTGGCGGCGATTGGCGACAGCTTCTATTTTGGATTCGTCTGTGCCCACTAAGATCTCTTGTCCTTGTAATCTTCGTTTTTCTTGAAGTCGCTGCATCTGCTTTGTAAGAGTTTCATCCTCTATTTTCTCTACTTCTGTCTGCTTTGGCTGTTTCTGAAAAGGATCCCGTTGAGTTTTCCCGTTGGTAAGCGCGCTAAAATAGGTCTCTGCAAATTTTCCAGATGCTTCTAATTCATCCAATATTGGTTCATAAGAAACCAGTAACTATAAAAAAAAGGGGGGGGGCAAATCATTTAAAATTTGAAACAAAAACCCGCAATATTACCTTGCAAATAATCATGTGGATAGTGTACGGATCTGCCAAAGAGTCAACCAAATTGAAAAGAACTAAATTTGATAGTATTTCCCTCACTAGCTGTCTCACACAATCACTTTCATAATCTGCGTTATCTAGTAACGTCTTTAATACCGCCTCAGTTGTCAGTCGAAGATATTCAAGTTCTCGGTCTTCTATTGGTTCTAGGGCATAATGTGGTTGCATACCGTGAAATAAATCAGCTACTGAACTGGCACCGCTACCATGGTTCATGTGTATACGTATTTTAGCTTCTCTATAATCGCAGTAATGTATAGTCAGCAACTTTGGTATATCTATCAAGATCAGTTCAGTCCAATCCACCTTTTTCATTACACGGTTAAAAAAAAGGGAGAGACAATCGACTCTAAAAGTTAATCTACCTCGTAACGGAATCTCTTTTCAAGCTTTTGGACAATCAGAATCAGAATTTTCATAATTTCAGTTGTTAAATCTTGGTCATTTGTAATTAGTCGGTACCAAGGATGAATAAAATCACGTATAAGAAACGCGAAATAGGTATAGAGTTCGAGATCAACTGCTTTGGAACTAGTAATATCTATAGGTGGGCCCAATCGTCTAGGATCTGTCTTGGGCAATGTAAGTAATTCTGGAAAAAGAATTCTCAGATGCAGTGGTCTTAAGTTATTGTTGTTCATTGCTGAAAGAAAAAGAAAAAAAAAAAAAAAAAAAAAAAAAAAAAAAAAAGAAAGAAAAAAGATATCAGTTGATCTCCAAAAGGATGTATGCGTTTGTGTTACATCATCACGTGAATCATTCTACTAACCTGCACTTTCACTTCTTTAGGTCAAGAGATCATTTAATACAAAAAAAAAAAAAAAAAAAAAAAAAAAAAAAAAGGGTCAAGAGATCATAAGATGCTGCTCTACGATATGTACTTTAGTCATTTAGCGTCCAGAATATATATTATGTTACTTGATAAAAAAATCCTGTCTACCTCTACCTCTTCAAATTTTTTAATCAATTAAAGCATTATAGCTCATAAGGAAAATTAAAAACACAGCCTTCAATAAACCTGAAACTATTGTGACGAAGAGCGCAGTAATTCGGGCTGCTGACATCACTGCTTCTGGGACAAAGTTTAAATGTGTTCAACTTGTTAAATACAGAGTTTAAAATATGAAAATCTTCAGATAAATTCTTCTAAATTATCAACTACAAGTGCGTGATTGAGAGGGGAATATATGCACTTTTATTACCTGCCATCAAAGAATTCCCGCACTTTACATGAAACGCGACAAGATAACATTATTGAAAACAAACACAGAGCTTATTTAATTACAATTACTTTGTCCGGGAAGTCAAAAGACCTTGAAGATAAACATCGCATCAAGCATAATAAAACTTTTACTAGCCTCTGGCTGTTTTAAGTTGTTTGGATCAATCATCAAAAAAAAAAAAGATACTTTGGTTTGTAGGAATTGAATGATACTACGTGGCCCTTGATAAAATAGTTGATTTTATTCAATTTCTTTCTTTTATTTTAAGCCACTGAGCAATGTGTGGAACAAGTTGATGTGTTATATGTAAAAACCACAATGCGATGCTAGAATGAGTACAATCTTGAAGTTTTATGAAATATACTACTAAATGGTATGCCGAAAAATTTAACCACAAGTTTCAATTAGACACTGATCTATCAAAGATTTGGACGGAGAAGTGATTTTGTCCCATTTGTAATCTGTTTTCCCTCTTCGCGGAGGGAATATTTCCCCTTCAACCAATAAAACATCACGGTTAGCAGGGGATTGTACGGCAGAGAGAATAAAAACGTGTTGGGTAGCTTAGTTTGAAAAAAAAAAGTTTTTATTTTTTTTTCTACGAGTTGGCTAACGTGACATTAAAATCAGACGAAATCAATTTCATTGCCTCAGTATGACCTAAACTAGCAGCTCTTTTAAACCATTTCATTGATTTTTCTTTCGATGGATCAACTCCAATTCCATTTTTGTAGTAGACACCGAGACTATAATTGGCATTTGCGTTCACCATTTTTAACTGAGCTTTTCTGGCCAAAAAGGACGCCATTCGTGCCCAGGCAAAAGCTTGATCGTCAGACTGAGCTATGGCCTTCGTGTTTATTGATCCTGTCAAATACCAACCAGACATAGCCAAGGCAGCTTCCGCGTAATTTTGTGCTGCAGCCTTTTGATACCAATATATCGACCGAGCTTCATCCTCGGGAACATGGAGTCCACACTCGTAGTATTGTCCTAGTTTATATTGACTGGGTGCGTAACCTAATTTGGCAGCGTTTTTTAATAGTTCGACAGCATAATTATTATCCGGGATCATGCTTGTATCTTCGCATTCCTTGGAAAGTTGAACGATAGCCAGAGCGTGCAGTGCCTCGGGTAAAACAACATCTTTGTTCACCTTCATCGTCTCCCCTTGTGCTGCAGCTCGTTGAAGCCAAATGATAGCTTCTCGTCTCGACACATGGTGCCCACAATAACCTCGCATCATGATGACACCAAGCTTGTACATACTAGGAACATGTAGCAAATGAGCTGCCTTTTTGAAAAACATGACAGCACGCACACCGTCTTTGGCAACTCCTAACCCAAGTTCACAGCATACACCTGCACGATAAGAGGCTTCGGGATGTCCCTGTTTTGCAGACTGAGAGAAACACGAAAATGCTTGTTCTTGATTCACAGACCACCCAAGAGCACCCATTCCGTAACAATTTCCAAGTAAAAACTGAGCTTCTGCATCACCACCCTTACCTGCCACCTTACCCGAGACGGCGAGATACTTTAGCAGATTCTTGGCCTCTGTGACCATTGACTGACCCAAGGTACGATTGTCCTGAGAATTCTTTAAAACTGTCATTAGATTAGTCAATATCTGATTTCGTGATTGCGTAGAATAAGTTGATTCTGGCGTAAGTACAACATTGTTATCAGGATCCACTTTGGATGCGCTTTCCATTAGATGTAGACATAATGCCAGTAGAGACTTTTCATCACCTTTAACCTTTTCTTGTTCGCATAATGCATGCATTTGCTCGATATTTTCTGGTACAGGCCATTGTTGATAGCGACGAGCTGTGGCTACAGGCGGAATTAGATTGGGCTGTGAGCCAAGTTCAGTGAGCACATTTTCATTTTCGTCAATAGTTTCCATATGCGTAAGGACTGTGCGACTGCTTTCTGCTATAGAATCCTCACTAACCGACTCATCGCTTGATTGAGTTCTTACTCCAATAGTGGGAGACGGAACTACATTTACCATTGATTTTTTGATGTTGTTGTTTTCTCCTTTCAAAGGACTGTGTGTCTCTTGATTCGGAGATTGATGCTCTCTTAGTTGCTGCCACCTTGTTTTAATTTCTGGGCTCGACATGAAGCGTGAGTAAATAAAGGGAAAAAGGGAAGAAGAAGAAGAAAAAAAAAAAAGTCGAAAGAACATACGAGTGGGGGAATGAAAGTAAAATTCTTTATTGAAAAACTCTCCGTATTTTTTAATTTTCATCATCTGTCCAACCTTCGGATACGATTTCCTTTGCCTTTTTGATTGCTATATCATTTTCTTCAATGGATTTTTGAAGAGAATCTACTTTGGTTAACAAATAACGGATACGTGCTTCAATCTCTCGAGGGGGTCTGCTGGGTTGGTTGATGTTGGATAATTTTTCAATTGTGTCCTCTAGTTTCGCTATACTCTCTTCCGATTGCTTTTTAAGATTCATGTTACTTTCGATCTCCAATGAAGCAGCAAAGACTGTGTCTGACAGGAGACGTCTGAAGACTGTATAATGAATAGGTTTTCCAGGTTTTATTGAGTTGGGTCGACCTACAAATGCGTTGGTTAGCTTACTAATATCTTTTGGACTTATTTAGTATTTACCATCTTTATGCGTCACCGTTATCAATTCTGCTCTCTCCATCTCTCTTAAAGGAGTATCATCTCCTTTAAAGATGTTATCCCATTTCAGTTCATCGTAGTTAATCTGTCAATGGTTAGTTGGGAATTTTTTTTTTTTTTTTTAATTTTTGTACGTCTTCTTACACTTTTTTTTTCGGCTAAGAGCTTTACGATAGTCCAAAATTGAATCGGTGTCCATTCAATCTTGTTGTTATCGTTGGATGAGTCGCCAAATCCATATTTACGAATTTCAATCAAATTACGTGTGATAATATCCTCAAATGCAGCTACAACAGAGTTTAAGTTAAAACAACGGTATCTCACTTTTTTTTCTCCATTACCTTGAGCATCCATATGCATTTTCATTTTCTGTACAAGTACTTCTAATTCCGTAAGTCTTCCTCCAATTGCTGATATAATTTCTGGAAAGTGAGGATCATCAACATCTTCTCCTAACTGCTTTCTGATAAAAGACATGGCCATCTCTGGAGGTGCATCCGAAAGTGTAATACTAGAGAATGTTCTTCCATGAAGTGCTATTGTATATTCAGACATCAAGTACTTTTTTTTTTTTTTTTTTCTCCAATCATTTCTTATTTACCTTTTCCTAAAGTTTTCACGACACTAGCATTAGAACTCACAAAAACAACGTGCGCAATGCTATTTTCTATCAAAAGTGCAGCCCATTCAGATAGCTCATCCCATAAAAGAGAATTCTTGGACGTTTCGCGATACATAAAATTATCGATGACAACCACAGGAATACTGGTATGGTCCAGTTTATCCTCATCACTTTTCTCGTTTTCCTTTTCTTTCACTTCCCTTTTTTCATGTCCATAATTTAATACTAAGTTCCTAAGCTTCTCCAACATTGTTTTTTGTTCTTCTTCGGTTGTCAAGCGCGCTTCCTTTTCACTTGGTATTGTCTCACGTAATGCAATGGCTACTGTTTCCAGGACGTCTTTCATTTTAGAATCTGGGGATGTTGACAGATTAGCCTTTTGTCCTGTCGTGGCAGCCAGTAAAGTATCCATCAGCCCGCTCATGGAAGAAACCCAAGTAAAGATGGGGAAATAACCTACTTGTTTGGCTAAGCTTTTTGTCATTTCAGATTGGTTTCTTGCGTTGGCAATCTTTTCACAATCTATGTAGAGTGTATGTCTATATCATTAACTTTTTAAACCTTTTCTCTCCCTTTTTCCTATCTCTAACCATCCTTACTTTTTATCTTTAATGGCTGATTTTACTAGTGCTGATTTTCCGCTGCCTTTGTGTCCAGAAACCACAACGAATGTTTCTATAAATGCCAAGATGTAAGTTTCTTTTTTTTTTTTTTTTTTTTTTTTTTTTTTGGTAATATACGGTATATATTTTACCGGGTGATTCAGCCAACCAAGTCTTTAACTTTTCTGTTTGTTCAAAATCTTCTGCCCAAGCAGATCCCTCAGGGGATGATTGAAGGCTGTCACTAGATATCAAGCGATCCCATGTCTCTTTACGCAGCCAACGATAGAGTGCATACTCTTGAACATTGAATCTCTGCGTGACTTTAGAAGTAACAAAGAAAATACGAATCGGATCAAAGATGACATAGGTGATAACTGCAAAAACAGCAGCAATAACAGGTACAGTAATACGAGGATGACTGACCAACCATTCTTTTACTACATTTGTACGCTAAAAAAAAAAAAATCAACGTTCCCTTTTTTTTAAAAAAACGACTTTCATTTTTACCATCTGCCTTTCATATAGAATATTTAACCGTGTATTATCAATTTTGTATCCGTGCAAACAATTTCGGGCACTTGTTGCAAATCTAATCCGAGTAAACTGTACAATAGCATACCGTGCAGGCTCTTTACTGACATTTGGATTTGGATAAAAAGTTATATCAAATATTCTCCCATAGGGTCTCAATTGATGATAAAGTGATTCTACATTGACTGCATCTCCCTGAAACTCGATACGCAGACGGGGCGTTGGGTATCTGGCCAAGATGTCTTCCAAAAATGGTTCCCCTTTTACTAAGAATGCCTTGATTTGCTTAAAGTTAAATGGGGCTACTATGCGCTGTGATTTGACATGTTCTTGGATTCGTTGAACGACTTGCTCTGCTACTGGAGTTTTGGCTGTATCTGGACTTGAGAATGAAAAATTGACAATTGCTCCACCGTCTTTGGTTCTATGTAAAGTGTTGTTTTTTTTTTTTTAATCACATGTGCACACATAGAACAAAGGTTCCTCTACCTGGCAATAACTTCATTCACTTTAAACTCGGCGGGTAATTCTTTTGTAGGAATGGCCTGCTTGATCTTGGATTCCAGTGATCCTTTCGAACTTTGAAACAAGTACTGTCTAATGTCCCAAACACCCATTTTCAACGGGAAAACATTGTCCAAATAAACGTAAGAAGTCTGTTCTGATGGGCTTGCTTTTGAAAATGACTACTTTTTTTTTTTTATGTATATATATAAAAAACGAAGCGATTAGAAGCAATAACAAGAATTATGACATTACGTCAGTTGTGGAAATGTTTTCTGAACGACATATTTTTGTGGTTTGAATAGAGCGGTATCTTGTATAGTTTGGACCTATTCTTAACGGCTTTTTGTAAAGTCTTGCTCTATAAAGCATGTTTATACGTTTTAGAGAGAAAAGTGTTGACATATGCAAATTACACAGCTGACTTTATTTATATTTCAATGTGCGTTCTCTATTTTCACATTATTTTGTCATTGTCTTTTTTAAAAATTAAAATGATTTGATGTGTGTCTCTACGGGATTGATAATTCAATTTAATATACGTAGGTACAGGCCAGAACACTAGCAAACCTCTTATGTGACGCAAATGGCCCCGATCGTTAAGATTCAAAGTAGCCATAAGATTCAGTCTCCCAAAAAAAAAAAAAAAAAAAAAGAGTTCCATCATTTTGTTATTCTAATCGGTGTGCTTAAGCCGAGAAAAGAAGAAAAAAAGAAAATTGTTATGTGAATCGGTTGTTTTTTATGTATTTTTTATAGGGAATTTTGCTCTTAAACTTCTTTATTTAATCATTGTTAATCTGTAAACTACCAACTATCTAAATTGATAGCATGTAACTGTAGACAAAGAAACACTTTATAGAAGTACAAAAGACTCCTTGTTTTGTTTTGTTTTCTTATATAATTCTCTCCCTTTCAATTAAATCAAAAATATATTATTGCTGATAATAAAATTACACAGCCATTCATTGCCTCTCTTTAAAACCAAAGCACAGTCGTGTTGTTCATATTGTAACGCCTAGCAAATAAGTTTATTTATTGTCAAAATAGTTTTAATTTTATTCTTGTAGTTTGTGTGGATGTTTTGTCAACCTGCTTAACAGAATATATGAGATTGAAAAATTTTAAGTAAGTTTTTTAAGCAAGAATCAAGAAAGTATAACATTCCAATTGATTTTCTTTTTTAAATAGCACCAGATTGAATAATACTTTATGTTAAATTGACAAAGAAAAAGCCAGTACGAAAGATAAGCTCTCTTTAAAGCATAATTTGCTGTGTAAAATTGTGTAAGTTTATGCTACTGACAAATAAAGACTCTTACTAAGTTTATTTTATTTTCATCATAGGGTCAAGAGCTTTAATTCACTTAAAAATGAATCAAAACTGTCTGAAAGATTTTACTTACACAAGAGCTTATATGTCTCAAATGTTTAAATTTGATGATTGCTACATTGCTCATAAAGTTGGTAAATTTCTTATGGCTAAAATCGCTTCTTGAAATGAGTCAATTTTGTAAATCGATTATCCAGCTTTATACTTGGAGAAAGTCTATTCAGCAAAATAATAATCTATTATCACTTGCTTATGTTAACAAAAGCAATAAAAAAGCAATAAATTTGCTCTCAGTAATATTACAAATTAACTGTTAACTGAAAAACCACCAAGAAGTCCTAGGAATACGATTCCAATGAAAGTTTTTTTTTTATCCCCATCAAAAGAAACAAAAAGAATAAAAAACAGTGTCTTTATATATTAACAGTAAAAAAAAAGATTATTAACTTTTATATTTTAATGTATTTTTTTTTTTTTTTTTCAATTAGTCAAACAATAGGAAGTTTCACATTTTAAAAGTGTGTAAAGTCCCCATTTTATTAGTTTCTTTTTTTTTTTTTGAAAAAAAAAAATTTTTTAAAAAAAAAAAAAAAAAAAGGCACTTAAAAAATAGATGATTTATCGTCACTACTATCATCACCTATTTGCCAGTGAATGTAGCAACTGCCTGGAGGCGATTTTACATGAGCATAAGAAGGAGCTTGGTAGCACTGGTCGGGTAAAATGATGGCCCTAGGTTGTAGCGTAGATGTACAATCTAACAATGCATTTCCAACTGCATAATTTTCCTGATCATGCAACTCTACGATGCCCTCCTTTACTCGATGCTTAAAATATCTTGATTTGCAATACGTTTCCGTTTTTTTAGAAATGTGGCTACTAGTCTCTTCCTTTTCTAAGGGGGTTTGTTTCGAGAAACCAGGATCTAAATTAAATAAAACAGGTTTAATAGTGGACGATGTTGCTTATCATAGGAGTAAATTACCTCCTTGATTCAGATTGCTATTAGTAGAAGATTTCCCTTTATGGAAGAGATTTGATTCAGGTTGATGTTTCCTCTTGGCTGAGCACATCTATATCGTTTCTTATTATAAATTTCTTATTACATGAATTACATATTTACAGTAATACGATCACTTCTCAGATTGGGAGAAGTAAATTTCTATGGTTAAATATCAGTCAGAAACTTGTTTTACAACAATAATACCTCTAATAAATAAAGCCCATTTGATTTCGTAGCAGGCAACATGTCCATTCTCTTATTTTGTGCTGTCTTTTGGCTTTTGTTAGATGATGAATGTGTCACCAAACTGTTTAACTCGTTCTCGCCAGATATATTGAAAATATCTTCAGATAGATCGTAATGTAAAGAGTACATTTTTCGTTCTTTAACTTTTTTCAGAAACATAAAAGAAAGAAGAGAGATTACGAACACCAGTATTATATACAAAGAAGCCAACATAGATATGTTGTTAACTTACAAGTGAGAGTGTCTAAGAGTACTGTTGTTGCTTGATTGGTTAATATCGAGAATAAGTTGCAGATTTGTTTATGTTCACTGTGTAACTTGTTTTCAATGTCGATCGTTCATTACACAATGTTCCTCTTAACAAAGTCTCTTCCTTTACAAGCAAACTGTTACGGTAAAGCAATATGGCTTTTTAAGCTACATTGTTGCTATAGATTCTCTGACTATTTGAATCTTATCCACACAAATACTCTTTTTCTTTATTTGAAAACTGTTGCACGAATGAAAGGAATTTCAACTTTTGATTGGCTTCATACAATAAGGGCTTATAAATTGTCTTTTTTTTTTTTTTTTTTTTTTTTTTTTTTTTTCTTTTGCTTCCCCTCTCTACTTGCATTAGAAAATGGCGCCTGATTTAAAAGAATACGACGAAGAACAAGTTCGACTTATGGAAGAAATGTGCATTGTGATTGACGAGAATGACAATCGTACTGGAGCTGAATCTAAAAAGACATGTAAATCAATTTTTTTTTTGGATAGATCTTGTTGTTCTCAGAAACTGATCTCGCCACCATTCTTATAGGTCACTTGATGACAAATATTACAGACGGTTTATTGCATAGAGCGTTCAGTGTTTTTTTATTTGATTCTCAAAACCGACTTTTACTTCAACAAAGAGCAAGTGAAAAGATCACTTTTCCTGACATGTGGACAAATACATGTTGTTCTCACCCTTTGAATACGCCTTCAGAACTTGTTGAAGAAGATCAACTAGGTAAACATGATCTATGACAAGGCACTGAAAATTGAATACGATGTCCACGTATAGGTGTACGTACAGCAGCACAACGCAAATTGGAACACGAGCTTGGTATTGTACCTGAGCAAGCGCCACTTGATAAATTTAAATATTTGACAAGAATTCATTATGTGGCACCCAGTGATGGACAATGGGGAGAACACGAGATTGATTATATTTTATTTATGAAGGCTGACGTTACTTTAAGCTTGAATCCCAATGAGATTAGGGATGTCAAGTATGTTACTGCAGAAGAGCTTCAAGCGATGTTTAAAGATCCTAGTAAGTTTAGCTGTAACATTTGACAAATAGATGACTCACAACATAACAACAGATATCCCTATGACACCTTGGTTCAAACTTATTTGTAATACATTTTTATTTAAATGGTGGAATCAAATTGAAACAATCGAAACAACCCAACAAGACAACACCATTTACCGTTTAGGATTTTAATTTATAAATAAAAACGAAAAAAAAAAAACGTTTTTCTCTGCCATTTTAAGCCTACATGTCAAAATAGTAAAACAAAATGCGATCTGCCCTTGCACGTGTAAGCTTACACAAGACCCCAAAAACAATCAAGGCCTTTTTTTTTTTTTTTTTTTTTTTTTATTTTATTTCTTCCTTCTCTTTTATTTATTCCTATGTCTAATGAGCCTCACCAATGGCTACCAATGCCGAGCGGGATCTCACTCGACCAACATTCATTCACTTTAGACATTTTAGAGCAATTCAACTGTGAGGAAGCAGTAGTAGATAGATCAAACGAACAAGTACATAAAACTTGCATATTTGTTTTATAGACAAGAGAAATAATTTTTTTTTTCTTTCGTTTGTTTAGCAAGAAAGTACTGAATCAATAACACAGTCTAATAATAATAACACCGCAGAAGCATCGAATGAATCAATGAATATACCCCATAAAATAGAGGATAAAAGACGACGATCAGCAGGAGACTTGATACGTAAATCATCAGCATATCTAAAGAACAAAAAGTGGAACGAACCCCTTACATGGACCCTGAAAAGAAAGAAGAACAGCCCTCCTCCTGTCCAAGACATATTCCCTAATGCCCCTACCAAAAAATTATCCAAGGTGGCTATCAATGCTACTATTTCTATCTCGCCCTCCCATTCAAATCAATCTACGGATATTATGGAAGGAGTACAACCACTTGTCATCACTCATTATCCGCCTAAACCATTAAAATATTCTCCAGTTGAACCACTACCTGACACATCACCAGAATATACAGAAAAGAAAAGTAAAACGCTGCACCGTTTATCGATACCAATACTCAAAATGACCGCTGCACTACATCAACACGAAAATGACAATAACATGCGCAGAAGATCAGATTCAGATATTGTTTACAATGCTGAGAAGAATAGTTCGTTTCTATCCAAAAAATGGAATAAAATCATCTCAACTTGGAAAAAAACGCTGAAAAAAAGGAAAAACGAACCGACCATACATTTGTAATAAAAATATATATATTTTTTGTGTGATTAAAAATACGCTTACAATAAGCGTGATTCTGAAATATTTTTTTTTTTATTGTTGTAAAAACACGTGTCTGTTGTGGTCTGTGGCAAATTATTTCACTTTCCCCTCCCCCCCCCTTTTTTTTTAACTTTATGGAAATGTCAATTGGATTTGATATTAAACCAATCGCTTTTTCTCCTCCACATTATTAGATAAATCAATTCTTCCACCAAAAAAAAAAAAAAAAAAAAAGAAACGTTGTATATACAAAGAGGAGTAAAGAGCTACTTCCTGGTGTTCTACAATTTATGCACTGTCTCCTCTTTAATTCAATGTAAACCTTTGATGCGCCATTTTTCATTCTTTATTAACAACAGGAGTAATTTCTATGACAAGTTTTGACTGCCCTAGACCCTTCTTTTACCAACTTAGGCACTTGTTTAGTACTCCTTTAATAATAATTATAATAAAAAAGGTTAATCGTATAATCTTGCTTTGTAAATTTCGTTTTAGTTTTGCGTCTATTACCTGTTCTGGAAGCTTACATGTTGTCTACAGTCATTGGCTGTAATAGTTTCAAAGAATGGATTTACGATAAGCCCTCTAGCCTGTATGTTTAAAAGTCACATGACAGTTAAAGAATTCTAGTCTTGAAAAAGCTTTGGAACGGGCAGCAAATGTTCTTTGAACCCTTTTTTTTTTTGTCGTTTTTTTTTTTGTAAACGAGATATTCGTAGAATAAACAAGATGGAATACGCAGATTAGTGTAACATTATCAAAATATCATTAAAGACCAGTGCAATAGGCAGTACAAGTGCGGCCGGTAAATTTTGTCCAATTTGAAAAAATAAATGGCGATTTCAGAAAAATAAATGTCGGTTATCCAAAAATGAATGGCACTAATCAAAAAATGATTGGCCATTCGTTGTGAAATGGTTGTCATTTTTGGAAAATTACTTTGTCGTATTTAGGTCAAGTCGAATTGTCGTTTCATGAAGATAATTATTGGCTATTTCTTTCTTTTACTCTTTAACTAAATAATACAATTAAAAGCACAGTTCTTTTTTTTTTTTAAGATGGATACGAGAATGTTTACAATAAAGATAGAGAATGAGTTTTCGATCCATTGGGAAGTGTTAACTAAAATCACTGATTCCAACGTAGTTCTTAACACCATGACGAGCCGGAAATCCCACTTGAGTTTCAAACCAACAGAGAAAGGAATCACCATATAAAGAATATGGTAACAAAGACTTTAGAAGTAGTAAAATCTGCAGGAAGTAATATCTACAAAGACTACAATGATCAAACTAGAGATGTATTTATCGACCGAACGATTGAAAGCCCTCTGGAAAGAGGAAAAGTGACTTTGACGAATATCTAAGTATGGCGCTTCCATTCTCACTTTACTAAATTCTTAGAAATACCTGTCATAAACTAAAGTAATAGATAAGTATAAGTAACCTCCTGCATGAATTACTGAACAGTAATCTCAGTATTCTGAAGAGATATAAATATCTCTAGTAGTGTTCCAGCAATAACTTTTCATTATCTTTGAATTGTTTATCCGAGTCTAAATAACCTTGTGTTTTAAATGCTTATTTATGTCAGCTTGATATAATTCTAGTTGACCCTTGAATGTAGTATCAGAGTATACTGTAGACGTAACAATGCTACCCACTTTTTTGAATGATTTTGGAGGTTTACGTGAGGTTAAATCGTTTAGGATAGGTGACTAATTTTGGTCAAACTCTTGAAGCCAGTTTGCTCAACTTTTAAAATAAATTCCCCACTAGTTCAAAAACGATAATAAAAACAGATTTACTATGGTTTTATATACGTTAGTTTTAAGTTTACTTCATGCTGGTATTTTTAATATATGTGTATATGAGCAGCGAGATAAGCTTGTAGTTTGTAAAATAGGCACATTTATAATCCAGCGATTTGGTTTATTATGCCGTGCTTCCAAGCAAAGATCGATGGGATTTCCTTAAGATATGCTAACAGTTTTCGTGGTGTATTGGGTACTTCAATATTTGCATTAATGATCCGGTACATTGCACCATCATATTTGATCAACTTTTCGAAAAATATTTGGTGATCTAACACAAAAGAGGGCATCAGTTTGAATTGATTGGGATTAAACAAGGCATGTTATTATCGTAACAGCGCATGCAAAACATTTTATCAGCACCAGTATCCTTCATGATTTTAATCATATTTACATACAACTTCTTGATATCATTTGAGTTTTTAAGGCTTGATGTATTGTCATTGACACTTCCAGCGAATTCGACAAGTGTTGATGAAACAGACTTATCACCTGCCTTAAACAAGACACCAAACAAGACACCATCAAACTTTGTTCTATCAGTTAGATAAAATTCCCTCTCCAACCAGCCAAGTTCTATAATATCATTAAGATGGACCAAAGTTGATTAAGATTGTGTTTTCTGAAAGCTGGAACGATAAGGGAGATAAAATTGAATTGTTCGTGACCGACAATGAGGGATAAATGATGGGATGGTGCGGTGCGGAACTAGCGACCGAGGTACTGTATTATCAAAAATATGGCGAAGATGTCGAATCTGGAGGACCAAATGTTGCATTTGAGGACTCAAAACACCCAGTCCGCCTTAGGCAATGGGAAGGCACAGTTGATCAAAAGAAACCAAAAGTCGTTTGCGTTGCCATACAAAGCTGTAAATAATTGTGCGCAGAGATCTGAAAAAACTTTGTGTAGGTTGAAGTAAGCCATTAAGGAGAAGCGCGTGGCTGCCATCTACTAGAATCGAACTAGCCAACAAACATCCCACCATCAAGTACATTCATGGTCGCTTCCTCCAGTGTGCATTTAAAAGCTCCAGGTGTTTTTCATTCAACATTGTATAGTTATCAAATGCGAGCAGTTGGCTATATGGGCTGCTTTTGATTATTTGATTACATGATGGGATTGAAGATGGGTTGTTAACATGAATGCAGTTTATCAATGAAGAAGGCTTATCGTATGGTGTAGATAATTTAATTTTTTTAACTTCTCTATGTTCCATGTCCTCAACGTCTGCCGTAGTAAGGGCTACGATTTTTTGTCTGGATCCATCTTTAAAATCAACATCTACATCAAATGGTGATAGTTTTAACGCGGAAATAACATTTCGTAGTATCTGACTGTTTGATTGATTATTTTCAAAATACAATAAATTCACAGCGTTTTCTACTAGAATTTTTGCTGTTGGTTCTACGGTCGATGATTCAGCTGCCAAAGATAATTCAACACGACTTTGACAATTGGTAAATGCTTCGTCAAACCTAACGGAAGTATGTTAAAATAATTCTCTGCAGGAAAAAAAAAATATATACTGTGCATACTACAAACAAAAAAGTATCCGTTGATTTTTTTTTAAAAAAAAATGCAAATCTTTGAGCAATAAATCTGCGTAATAAAACATCATCCAGAATTTACCGAATTTCAGATGTATATCAATTAACATATAAATTTTAAATATATAATAACTTCAATACTTGGTATGACCTTCTAGCGCTTTTTTAACGGCCTTACATCTTTACGGCATACTTCGGCAAATTTTGACACAGATATCCTGATCTAAATTGGCCCATTCTTCGTGTATAATCACCTCCAACTCCTCCAAAGTGTTTGCCTAGTGTCTACGCTTACCAATGCGTTTTCATAAAGCATACCAGAGGTTCTCAATGGGGTTTAAGTCAGGACTTTGAGCAGGCCAAAAGTCAAAGCCCTTAATACATGCCTTGTTTTTCCACCACCGAGCATATCCACCAGTATGACAGGATGCGCCACCTTCTTAGAAAATAAACTCGTGACCATGTTCCTTTGTTAATTCATGAAGCAACGGCAAAAAGTTGTCACTCAAATAATGGACATATTTATTTTGATCTACACTCCCATATAATGTAACCAAGGGGCATAATCCTCCAGCGCAAAAACAACTCCAAAACATGACGAAACATTTTCTGAACTTGAAGGTAGGTAAAACAAACTGCTTGTGAAGCCTCTCATCAAACTTTCGGATGACTCTTACACCACCATTGTTATGTCTAAGTGCAAATCTGGACTCATCTGACCAAATGACTTTACTCCAGTCATTGACGGTCCAATTGATCTTGTTATTCACCCAAATCTTTCTTTTTAACATGTTGTGATATAGCACAAGATTCTATAACAAAACGAAAGATATAAAAAAAAGCCCTTGGATTGAAACGTTTGTCGAATTGTTGCCAAGCTGGCATCGCCGGTTACTGTGGCCAAATATTGCTGATGAATGCTAATTGGATCGAAGGGATTTCTTTTCACAGAAACGAGTAAAATCGTCAAGTTTCTTTACTTTTTTTTAGAACTTTTGTGAATGTTTTCATAAAGAGACATGTTTGTTTTGGGTTTAGATTACTAATTATAAGAAAAAAAGAAGAGGCACTTTGTTTGAAATTTGACCTCAAAATAAAATCAACGGATACTTTTTGTTCGGGGTTGTAGTAATAAATCTGGCCCATTGACTCAACATCTTTGACAAGACTACATTTTACATAGATTTTCATTTATTATAAAATGCACATCATGACTACAGCATCTCTTACAAAATTGATACACAATCATAATTTCTCAAGTAATTTTCTTTTCTTATCACACAAAGGAAATGTTTTTTTGAGATCAAATATGTCTGTTTGTTTTTCATCAATTTAGCTCTTATTTATTATTTAAAAAGGGCCGGTTTTAAGATCGGGATCTTTAATTGTACATGGAATATTCGGATTGTACTCTAGATTTGTTTGTTATTTACTGTGATATGGAAGATGTGCGCGTGTGTTCTTTTTTTCTTGGTTATCAAATCTTTTTATGTATCACATTCATAGGCCTTTATTTTACCCCACTCCCCTAAATTATCTAATTTTAAAAGCGAAAAAAGAATTGTTTAATATGAAGAGTATTTATCATAATTATTTTTTAGGCCTTGGCTTATAAATTGAAGTATTTGCTAAACAGGATTATCAATGTGCTTTGTTGTTTACAGGAGAAGTGTAGTACATAATTTATGAAGTATTTCAGGAATTAACATTTATCTATATTCCTCCCAAAGAAAATAAAAAAAAAAAATAAGAATACAAGCGGAAAAATGACCATTTTTCTGTTTGCTTGATGGATCATACTGAAGTGCCTTTTTAGCAACAGGCCTTGATAGGTTGTAGTCGCCTAGGCGGAGCTTGCATCAAAATGGGATTTTTGTTTTTGCATAAAAAATTGCGCATCATTCGACCAATGATATGGTGATCAGGATGATCACTGACTTTTTTTATTTAGCATCATCTCAAAAGCAAGATAAAAACAACTTCAACAAATATATCAAACAACTGTCCATTTGAGACCATCAAGAATGCACAGCGTGCTAAGCTCCTGCTTCGATCTATCCAACGTATTAATCTCAGCGCCAATACCTCAACTCTACGAGCTGCACGTGCGCTCGTCTGGTCTACCATAAACAGTGGAAACCGAAAATCAAAACTCAGTGTAGAAATTTTTTACATAAATTTTTGTATTTCGCACATCATGTATTGACAAGCTTTCTCTTTCTCGCTTATTTTTTTTTTTTTTTTTTACTATAGATGAAAACATTAAGCCTTCTCTGGACCTCATTTGCTGTAGGAGGCGCTCTGGGTGCTCAGGTGGAACAACAACCATTCACTATAAACCAACCATTGATGGTACAAAATGCCAGTGTCACAGCCTATGGCCGATATCTCCATATTACAGATATCCATGTAAATAACAATCATTTTCATTCACCTGTAATGCTTATGCAGATTATATAGATGGACAAACATTATTTGAGAGGTGCAGCAGTTAGCTCAGATTGTCACCGAAAACCTAACAAACATAAGAAGAAGAAGAAGACAGAAGGATTGTTGGCGGGTCATTGGGGTGCTCCCAATACAGAGTGCGATGCTCCCCCACGTTTGGTTTACTATAACATAGACTACATTGCCAAGGAATGGAAAGATAAAATTGACTTTGTGATCTGGACGGGTGACAACGCTAGGTAAATAATTATCGCCCGGGTTACATTTATGACGTCCGGTAACATTTTCTTGTAGACATGATGGCGATGCGCTCATCACTAGAACAAAAAAGGAAATTATTGGTTACAACCGAAAGATTGCTCGTTTGTTGAAAAAAGCGTTTACTTTGGATGACGATAGAACATTACCCATCGTACCTTGCATAGGTAAGAAAAAAAAAAAAAAAAAAAAAAGACAAAGAAAAATGACTAAAACAAAATTTTGTTTTAGGGAACAACGATGTCCACCCTCACAATGAATTAAGAGACATTAAGCATAATCCTCAACTGGAAGAGTTCAGTATTCTTTGGAAAGATTTTATTCCTGAAGATCAAACAAAATCATTCAAAAAAGGTGGTTACTTTGCTATAGATGTTGCACCTAGAATGCGAGTTCTCTCGCTCAACACGCTTTATTTCTTCTCATCCAATGATGTTGTTACCACCTGCAGCGATCCCAAAGGGCCCGGGCATCGTCATATAAAATGGATGAAGCGCCAGTTGAAGCATGCACGTAGGGATAACATCAAAGTGATCATCATTGGCCATGTCCCACCAACCGTAAAAACATTCAAGGATAGTTGCTTGGACGATTACATTCGACTTTCTACTAAATATGCTGATGTAATTACTGGACACATGTACGGCCACTCTAATATGGATCACTTTCAAATCATTGGCAAAAACCTAGACGGTAGCATCAATTCCCCTCCTTACATTTACGAGGCTGATAACGATGATGAGGTCTCTATAGAAAAGAAAAAGGATGCCGGAAGATTTGTTTCCACACTCAAGAGACAATACCACCAAGCCAAGAAAATCAGAGGCACTGAAAATCTCGTTGTCGTCAATGTGGCACCACCTATGCTCCCACTGTTTTATCCTACCTTCCGTGTGAGTGAGTATGAATCCGACCTGAACTCATCCCACTTTGGTAACTGGCTTCGATACACCCAATATTACTCCAACTTGACACGCTGGAACGAGGCTCGTGATCCAATCACAGGAAAATACCCGGCCCCTCAATTCGAAGTTGAATACACTACCGATAAAGATTACAACATGACGGATTTGACAACCGATAGTTGGATAGATTTTGCACAATTCATTAGCTCAAAGGAAGGAAGGAGTGTATGGAAAGAGTATTTGGCAAACATGTTTGTAAGAACCAACAATCAATGGTATGGTCAAAGTATTGGTGATTCACCCTCGGAACTGACTGGGTGGGATTGGTTTTTGAGTCTAATTCCTTGGTGTGATCCTATGGACAATTCATCTTCCGAATCGAATTGGTGGAACTGGTTTTTTAAATAGAATTCAATAGAAATCATTCAAAGTATTTATCAAAGAGAAATAAAAAGAAAAAAAAAATTGTTTTATTTAAGTATAATTAGAATGGCCAAAGAATATTCTTAGCTACAACAGGTGCAGTCGTTGCACTAGAAGGTGCTTCAGTCGTTTGAGAAGATGAGGCTTTTTCAGGTGTTGTTTCAACAGTGGTCGTTGTAGTGGTTGTGGTTGTAGTAGTGATAGTGATAGTTGGTGTTGGTGTGGCATCAGAAGTAGTCTTAGTATCGGCGACTGTAGTACTTGAAGTAGTTTCCAAAGACGTAGTGGCTGTATCTTCAGTAGTTGTTGTCGATGTTACATCTGAAGTGGTGGATGTAATTATGTCTGAGGTAGTAGTTGCAGTTTCAGTTGCAGTTGCAGTTTCGGCAACAGTTGTTGTTGTAACTGAAACAGCAGTTGTTGATACATCTGAAACAATGGTAGTTGTTATATTTGATGGAATAGCAGATGAAACCAGAGAAGGCACAGCAGTTGAGGCAGCAATGGAAGAATTGACCGCACTATGAACCATGGCTTGGAGAGCAGCAGTTGAAGCACGTTGGACTACAGGAACGTTCTTTTGCTCATAGTGCATTGCCCCTTGGAATCCTTCACCAACAACAACAGTAACATTTTGAACAAGATCAACAATTTGCTTTTCTGGAGGTAAAATGATAAAGTCCACACCTGTGTTGAGATCGGTAAGTATCAAGATTAAGGGGTTTTCATTGATAGCAGTCCCGTGGGATGGAACAGTTAATGCTGGGTTGAGAGCGCCCTTAAGGGTTCCTAGTGTCTTATACTCGCCATTTGCGTTTGTAAAGAAAACGACAACGTCCACTGCGACCACTGTATAAGGGGTATCCAACGGATTGTTGAACTTGACCCAAATATTAACAGATGTAAGATCAATGAGTTCCATTTGATTTTCGACAACAAGACTGGGAGGGATACCAACCATATTGGTCTTGAGTTTAACCTGAGAGAGACCAGGCTGGAGAGATGCAATACTTGTTGAGCTTGTGGTACCTTGAACAGTTAAAGCAGTTGTTTGACCAGTCAAATAGTTGGTAAGAGCCTTAGATAAGGATAAGACATCGGTACCAGTCATCTTCATGCTAGCCTTCATTTCGTTTCGACCAGGAACAATCACAGGACTATTCAAAGTAACGAGACCAATAGAAGAACCAGTAGCATCCATAATTACACTGAAAACAAGGTCTGTAGTTGAAATCGTGATGGAAGAAGGATTGTTTAAAGCAATAACAAGATCAACAGCAATATATGTGGAATATCCACCAACGACCTTTAGGGAAAGTATTTCAGTAGTGCCACCAAAATCAGCAAAGCCTGATCAAATGAATTAGTCAAAAAGTTAAAACATTCTTTCCTATATTTGCTTACCATTCAAAGAGGTTTGGACGTCAAATCCGACGTTATTAAGTTGGATGTCAGCAATAGCTGTATGGGCAATAGAATTCACAGTACCGGCCAAACCAAAAGGTACATTAGAAGTCAAGGTGAGACCAGCGACAAAAGTGGCAAAGAGTTCTTCAGCACCTGAGTAGACTTTGAAAGGTATGTCACTAAATCCAAAGTCAACTATACCATCAGCCGAAGTAGTAGCAGGAACATCAGAGATGTCCAAGCTAGCAACATTGTGTCCACCAGAGTTAGCATTCACCTTCATATTAAGCGATGTGATTCCGAGAGGAAAGCCGAATGGATTCTTGATCTGGGATTGTACACTGTGAGATCCAGCAGGAGGGGCGAAGGGGCTCTTTGTAAAATCCATTTGGATATCTTTCATGTTGACAGCTGTAATCAAAGTAGGTTTGCTAGCAGGGCCAGGAAGAACGACATTATCGATACTCAGAGTTTTGAAAGCGTTTGTAAGCCAGCTAACGGGACCATTTGGACCAGAGGCAGATACACCTTTGACAGTTAAAACAGAGCTTTTGGCGTTCAAGTAATTGCCAAACACCTCATTGATAGCAGCGACACCCTTCGTTGAATCTTGTTTGACAAGATGACCTTGCATAGCCAAGTTGTTTGATCCTTGAGGAGAGAAAACAGCCGCACCAGCAGAGCCAAGAGGACCAAGGTCGATACCGTTAAAGAAAGTTTCAAAAGAGACACTGGATAAGCTGAATCCAATTTGACTAGGGTTGGAAATAGTGGAGTCGACTGTGATAACAATACCTTTGTTGTCTTCTGTGTTACTGGGTAGGTCAAACTTGTTTACCTTGACAGCATCTTTAAAACCATTGGCGCCAGAGAGCTTGACAAACTTTTCCATCTTGATGTTGTTGAAGGTAAATCCGAGAGCATTTACAGATACATCTTGACTGGTAATATCCCAGGTAAAACCTTCATTGTTAAGCATATAAGTAGCAAAAGCAGACATGCTTTCAGTGCTAGAAACTGAAAAGTCGCCGGTTACATCAAAAGAAGCACCTGCATCAGGTTTAGCTTGAATGGCTTGCATAGAAACACTTCCAAGCTTCTTTCCTTGCCAAGATACAGTCAATGGACTAGGGAAACTGATGGTAGCAGCCATAGGACCTGTTTTTGTAATTGTACCCTTCATTTGGACCTTGAAGCTGGATTCGGTAGGAGCAGACATAATAATGGATTCAAAGGCGAGAACAGAGCCATCAACAATCTGTTGAACAATTTTTTGGCCAACAATGGGGATAAGTGAGGTTATGCTATTATCGGTGGAAATTTGAACGGCAGATTGTGAGAAGGTAAGCGTGTCATCATATTGACCAATAGACAAGCCAGAGGCAAGCGATAGATCCACCTTCAAAACCTTCATGGCATCCATAACGAAGTTGGAGATGTTGAAACCATCGAATAAGCTAGCATCAGCAGACACGTCTTCTTGACCTTCAACATGGAAACCACCAATGGTAAGCAAGGCGTCCAAGGGGCGCGTGTTCAAGTTGGCGCTTACAGCTAAAGAACGCATCAAAAGAGCAATAGCACCGGCCTCTACATTCATTTGCATCACAAGATCTCCAGATTGAGCGGTCGATTTTCCAGGAATGACAATTGGGTTGCTGCTGATGTCTTGATCAATGTTACCCACAGGCATACCACCATACGTGACAGCAGAAACGACTTTGGTAATGATCATTCCAGCACTGAATGGATTGGTAATTGACACCTTCACATTCACCAGTCCGTCACTCACAGCAGTAGAAGGTACGCTCAGAGATGATCCTTGAATGAGAGCTGTTCTTAATCCAGGCAAAACAGAAGATAGCGAAATGGATTGCAAACCCTGAACTAAAGAAGCAATAGCAGTAGATTCTTGAGTGCCTTCAATTTGAACGTTGTTTTCTTGACCCATCACGAAGCTACTCAAGAGATTTTGGCCTGTTTCCGATGACTTGGGATCAAATTTAGCTTGGGCAACGAGGTTATTGGCCCCCCTTGCTAATTTTAAACCTGGAAGAGTAACTTGACCAATCAGAGTGGAATCCGAAAGCATGTTGAACTTTACATCACCAGTGGCAATACTAAAATCAGAAGGATTTTCCATGGTTACATTGATATTTAATGTAAGATAGTCAGAGTAGCCTCCGGTAACATCAATAGCATGAATCACGGTAGCAGAAGAGTTCAAGAATTCAAGACCATGGAGTTCGGTGGGAAGTTCAAAATTGATACCAGAGAGTACAAGTGGACCAATAGACGTGTTTACCTTAGTGGTAGCGTTACCAGCAACGGCAAAGGTGTAGTTTCCAGAAGAGGTCAATCCGTAAGTGTACTCGTTAAAAATGCTCTCTTCTCCAGGAATACCAGCTATCAACGTCTGGGGAATTGCAAATTGAAGCTTTCCAGCATTTTGGTCACTTGAAGATTGAACATAAGGTACATTAAGTACAGCAAAGGATTCAAATTTTCCAGAATTGTTCAAACCAAGTGTGATATTTTGGGTAACTTCAGTAATATTTAAAGAAAATCCAAAAGGCATAGAGAAACCAGCAGTGACAGCAGGAGCAGAGATACTAGGACTATAAGGAGAGTCGGTGTTGAAAGCTAAGTCTAAATACCCCATGTTGACAGAGTTTATTATCTTCAAAGGCTGATCGGCGGCAAGAGCAACATGAAGAACAACAGATTTGAGTCCCTCTGATAACCATGTGATGGGATCCCTTCCATTTGGTGCAGCAGAAATACCAGTAGCAGTGGTGTTAGATACCAAGCCAGCAATATAATTGGAGAAAAGCGTGCTCACTTTCTGTTGGGCGGTAGGGTCATTTGCCTGAGACTTTAAGGTACCCTTCAACACAATGTTGTTATCACCCTTCTGGATAGCCACATTATCTGCTTGAACCACACCAAGATCAATACCATCGTAGCTCATATCCATTTCGATATGACCTAGCTGAACACCAATAGGTGAGGGGCTTGTCAGGATAGTGCCAAGTTCAATAATAATACCACCAGTTGGAGAATCACCTGGGAGCTGGAAAGAGTTGATTCTAACTTGCGGAAAGCCATTCATGCCTTCAAGTGTAATGTCTTTATTAAGATTTACTTCAGCTGTTCTATATACGAAACAATTTAGTGAAAAGAACAACAACATGAAATACCAAGTGCTATAATTTTACCTCGAAAGTGCTGAGATCTTTGCTTTTCCATTTAAAGTCCATGTGAACTTTTCGCTAGCCAACATGTATCGAGTAAAAGAAGAGAAAGCAGCAACGTCTGTGATTGTAAAAGGAGTAATAGTATCAATAGATCCATGTCCTCCGCTGATGTGTGTATCCGGTAGAGTAATAGTTCCTAATTCGGTGTTGTTGAACAATACTTGCACCTTATCAGAAAATTGAATGTTTGCGCTAAAAGGCCCAGTATTTTTAAGATCAGTGGCCATATGCATATAAAATGTAGAATTAGGGTCAATGCCGGGTTGAACATTAGAGCCTGTAGGGGGATCGAACGAAATTTGTGCTGTATTTACTTCAATACGGGATTGATTCAATGTATGTTGGGCAATCTTGGGGAAAGCAACAAAGAGCACCAAAAGAATAACCACTACGATCACAATCACCGAGATAACGGAGCAAAATATCCAGTATTTCTTGTTCTTGTAAAAGGGTCGTTTTGCAGGAACAATGGGTTTCTCGAGGTATTGGTCGTACATACTACTTGTGCTCTGTCTCGGATCATCTTGATATACATGATCTGTAGCCAAGTGGTTGTTGTAATAAGCGCGTTGTTCGCCCGATGCAGCAAAGGGCTCTGCATCATTTAAACTGTTGGGCATTAATAGAAATTATAAAAGAATGGAGATTATATATTAACAGTAAAAAGTAAAAGAATGTTTAAGATAAAGTATATTATGTCCTTTACAAAACACAAAAAAAAAGAGAGGAGAAAAATGCCTTTTAAAAAGAAACACGAAAGGTTCTTATATGATACATGATCATACCCTCTGGATTCTTAAAATCATGCTCATTTCTGGATCCGCTTTATTTTGTTCCTGGTGGGACAATCTTTGCTAAATGAGAACACTTACACGGTCATCTATTGTCACCCATTCCCTGCTTCCAGGGAGTACAAAGAAGGGTTGGTATTGGTTACTTTTTTTTTGTAACCAAGTTGTCTTCATGTGAAATACCCACAAGTACGTTAGTATTTTTGTTGATGCGACAAAGCATCCATACAACAGTCAATTGCATTTTAGATATATGCAATTGAGCAGAAATTGTGCAAACTTTCAACTTATAAATTACTGAAAGAGATAACAGCTTGAATTTTTGAATAATGAAGAGCTTTTTTTTTTTTTTTTTTTAGCCAAATGCCCTGATCAAAAAGTAAATGTCTCCACATGATAAAACCTTTTTTGTATATTTGTCTAAAACTGTAACATTGTTCTAAAAACAAAAAAAAAAAAAAAAAAAAAAAAAAATAAGCGCGCTTATAACTTTACTTTTCTCATCAACTGTGGGTGCACATATGTTGTGTACATGTACATCCATTTTTTATTTAAATTTACATTTTTTAAAGAGTCTTTGTTAAAAAAAGAAAAAAAAAAAAAAAGCGACACACTTTTGATTATTTACAGTGACATTTTTGTTTGGTGGTGTAATATATTTTGTTTTTAAATACCAAAATTGCTATAGTGAAATACATGTTTTCCAAGAAGTACAAAGTCTTTTTATAAAAATGGCAGCACAGGAAAATCTTATTCGAAGATCGCACAAGCATAGATTGCAGTTTATGCTTTATGGTTACCATATTTCGTATTCAAATTCTTTAGCTTTTTTTTTTTTTGAAGTATTACAGTATAGACATGGAAGCTATGATATACAAAAAAAAAATCTCTAATCGATGCTAATAGCAAGAAAGACTACTGTCTAAATTGAATTTACACAGTTTGCTCTTTCGCTCTTTGTGGTAGTACATATGTTCCCAAAGATCTCATTCACCAATAGTAATCTTATTTTTAGAATGTTTTCAATAAAAAAAGAAAGAAAAAAGTAGTAAAGACGATTCATCGCAGTGTTCAAAACATATATAATGTTGCTTTGTTTTTTTGTTCTTTATTCGTGACCTATTGGATCAATGTAAGCATGTATTGCAAAACCGCTATGGATTAATAAATTTACTATTAGCAATGCGTATTCTTTATTACAATACCATACACACATTATTCTGATTGAAAGCATGCATATGGTGTGTTGAATGATACCATTGTATGCTTCCCCCTCCCCAATTCTCTTTTTCTGCTAAAGAATTCATAAAGAATTGATATACCATTGTTACGGATGACCAGCACAAAAAAGGAAACTTTGCTTGAGATAGTTCAATGCACAAAAAATTTCATCTGTACCTGGGAAAAAGACACTGAATGGAAAAGAAACCACCAATGAAGCTCGCCTTTGGTGCTACATATTGCTGCTATAAAAAGAAACAGCCCACACTTTGCCATTCGCTTTTCCTAACCAGCAGAAACGATACAGCTTATAAGATATCATTGATTTTTTTTTTTTTTTTTTTTTTTTTTTTTTTTTTTTTTTTGTATTTCTGTTGCTAAGTGTCATTGAATCCGATTGGCAAACAAGCCCTTACCGAGTCTTTGTTTAAAAAAAAAAAACACTGCTTAAAATATTTCCTCTTGTACTTTATTTTTCCTCTAAAATCTTGAGAATCCTCCTAGAACTTTGTGTCTACAAAAAAAAAAAAAAAAAAAAAAAGGGTTTCACGGGGAAACAGAACTCATTTAAAATCAAAGGACAATTGCTTACATAAGACGAAGTTCAAGTGAGGGAACGTATTACAGAATCTTCTCTTTCTCTTTGGTTATAAACAGCAGATATTGTTGTTTCTGTTGACGTGAACTCAATATCCTCTCTATGCGCATCTCGATACCTTTTGCTGATTTCTCTCATATACACGTTTGCCATATGAATTTGTGTTTGGCTTGTGCAATCAAAACCTTCATAGGCTTTTCGATGTTAACTTCTCATATTCATGTTTCCAACTGTTTCCCGATCTGATTATATACGCTTTGACTCGTATACTTCTCTAGATTTACCATTTGAATTTATTGATTTTTTTTTTCAATTTTATTCATAATCGTATTTTGTTTTGTATCTCTACGTAGTAATAACCTTCATGGGGAAGTAAGAACCTAGTTTTTTTTTTAAAAAAAAAAAAAAAAGAAAGAAAAAAGATTAGTTCATGTTAGAAAGCAACATATCACAAAAACATTTTTTTACCGTCATTAGGAGGAATGAAATCTTCAGAAATCTTCCATTTGGGCTTAATACCAAAGTTGGAAGTGGGAGGAAGCTTGCTGGCAGAGTAAAGTTGGCGAGAGTTCAAAACTTCAACAAGAGGCTTAGCTTCAGTGGTGGTGGCTACCTGACTTTCTAATTCTTCAGGAATGCTATTCAAAACGATTAAATAACAGTTTTTTTTTTTTTTTTTTTTTTTTTTTTTTTTTTTTTTTTTTTTTTTAATCTGAAGCTTTATATATACCTAGGGTTGACAGCAGCACCTTCAAGAAGGCCAGCAACTTCCTTTTGGGTGTATACAGCTAAGCGAGGATAATTTCTACGAGTGTCACGTTGGAAATAGTAGTTGTTGCTGATGTTTGAAGCTTTTGATTTGGGGTAAACATATTTTTCTGGTCGAGAACTATTATTGAATGGATTTCATTTTAGTGCTTTTTTTTTTATGTGAATCTATAAGAGTTTACGCAACAGCGGGTGTACGGAAGCTACCGACAACGGGCATACCGTCAGTAGATAAAGGGTTCTATGTATTGTAAGCCTGTGGTGTTTTTTTCTTCTTTCTTTCGAAACTTACGACAGAGAAATATTTTTTAACCCAAGACCAGGTCTTTGAATTCCAAGACATAATGTAACAAGTTCTGTATTATAGGTTAGAAAAGAAACCCTTTGAATTCTGGTAACGCAAATAAAGTTTACCTTTAGTCTGAAGTGCAGAAAAAAATTGAAGAGTAGGCTTGCACATTTTGTTTTGAGCCTGAAAATCGGAAAACTAATGTGTTGGTGATGTCAATAGAAATTCAAGCAGCGCGAGGGTTGGATCGCGATTGCCATTACTTCACACAATAGAGCAAAAAATTGTTGAATTTTATAAGCCTGAATAAGATTTTACAATTTTACTTGTAGTAAAAAAAAATAATATTCTGTAATGAAGACGTAAAAACACACAGAAAGCTATTAGAGTATGAAAACCACCTAAATGCTCACATAAATCGATTTCAAGAGTCTTTATCTCTTCTCTCTTACAGACAAAGAATACAAATAAAAAGGCTCCACTTCTTTCTTTTCTTCCCAATCATATTGAAGTACTTTATTGTCGAAATATCTGTAAACGAAAAAAGCTCAGGCCTATTACAGCAAGAATTAGCTTGATAATCTTTCACTACTTGTGAATGGATTTAGTGTGATGGTAAAGTGTGGGAAGAAAAGATATTATTGGCAACATTGAATCAGACTGAAAGAGCCCAATGGAGCATGTATGATGCTGCAAAGACGATTGGTCGGAAACTGGAAGGTGGTGGAAGTGTAATTCCTGGTGGCACATATGAATTTTATACGTTATTACAATGAATTGGCATTTTGAGCTTGTAGTATCTTAGGGTCTGATATATAATATTGTTTACTTTATTGAATAGTCATACACTCCGTTTTGCTTTTAGTCAAATTGACAACTTAATTTACGATATTTTTTTCTGATAAAGGGATGATAGAGATGCCACTTAAAATTCTTTGTTGATGAGGCAAACATTCATCGGCATTCATTAGGGATGCCTCATTCAGAGGTTGAAGTGTATAATCTGCCATGGATTTGCTGGACATTTACTGAGTGTCTCAAAAAGTGTATAAGGAGTACCTCAAAAATCCCTTGGATGGCATTTCATCTTCAGACACCATATTTGAAATCCTCAATATCTCAACAGCTCAACTACATTTTCAAAAGCGATGTTACAAGAAGCAGTTATTAGAGTTTCTGCAGGATAATCTTCTATTAAAAATGGAAGTTGACGATAAGGTGAGTTATGGTAGTCCTATACCTCCTTCTAAAAAAAAATTGTTCAAATACAATACAAAAAAAAAAAAAAAAAAAAAAAATCCTCTGATAGGTCTCCTTTTATTCATATGTCGTAATAACACACAACTTTGTTGATTCTTTACAATTTTTTTTCCAAAGTAGAACTACTATTGCTAAAACTTTTACTTTGTATACCTTTATTTTAGCAGCAGTCGCGTAAAGTTAAAGATAACCGCACACAAATTAAAAATCCAAAACAAAAAATGACACTGTCAGTTTCGGATTATGAGAATTTTATTTCTTGTTCTTAAACATGCAATTTTTTTTTAGGTGTAAATGGCATTGGTCACTCTGTTTTCTGCTGATATTTTCTTTTAAGACGTTTTTCATTCTCCATTGCATGTGCTCCTTGGCAAATAAGGGCATTTTCCATTTCCCCTTGACCAACTTAGTTGTTAACTCTAAAAACTTTGGCTTAGTCGTCAACTTTTTTTTAAAAAAAAATTGCTATCATTTGAAAGGATTGGTTACCCACTTTTTGTATTGGTCACAAATGTTCAAAATTTACTGATTTGAGAAAGACCTGTCCAAATCGGCTTAATTAAAAACAGTTATTTCAAAAAAAAAAAAAAAAAAAAAAAAAAAATACACACACACATATATATATATATATATATTCTTTTAGATGATTAAGTTAAAGGTTTCATACTGGATTCGTTCTTTACAAGATAGGTTACTTTTTCTTTTCAGTGTCATTCAAAGCAATCGTTTTCAATCTTTTAGGTACATTTTTTGATCTGAGCAACATGTCAGTTTATTTCAACTATATTATGGATATTTAGCATCAAATCAACGGATTCTAAAGCAGTTATATGCTTTTGTTCATTAGCAACCAAAGGGCCTAAAAACCATATTGTGTTTCTAAATAAAGCATAATAAGTTTGTCACACCCAATTTAATGTATTTATAGACTCTAGATTTTATTGTCTATTAATTTTAGCGTTTTCTTCCCTTTCCTTTCCTTTTATTTCTGTATAACATACAACATGCTGACGCATCACTATGGAATTCTCGGCTCCATAACACTTTTATTTACTAGTGCTGTATTCGCAGCAACAACAAACGACACTGATCCTTGTGCTGCCATCGCTGGACAAAAAACAGCCAATTTCCAAGATGCTAAAGCTTGCTTAGACCATTTTAAATTCGACAAGGACATTGCTCAACGAACAGTCGACACAGTTAAAAAAGTGACCAAAGATCTTTATGTATTTAATGTACGAAACAATATACCAACAAAAACATATACACACATACAAACTCATTATATATATATATATAGGAAGTTGCTGCTTCTCCACCTTCCGTATCAGGATTAACAATGCCTCCAGTTAATATAACCTATGGACTTGATTTGATATTAAAGGAAGACTGGAAATCAGACCGAGAGTTTCACGAGGCTGTTGCTTTATTATTAGACAAAGTTCAAGACGCTCATTTGGTAAACAAGAAAAAAAAAAGTTAATAATTTTGATCTCTTATAATTGTATTAGTCTTATTTACCTTTTTGTTATCGACAATTTATTTTCTGGCAACCAATTCAGCTTAACTCACTTTTAAGAAACAAAAGATTAATCGCCAATGTCGCTTACGTTAAAAACGATGTATGGCCCGAAGCCAAAGAATCCTGGGTGGGATGTGAAGTGACAGAGATCGATGGTATGGAAGCCATGAAAATGATTGTCAATTATGCCGTAAACAATAATGGAGAAAGTAAAGATGTCAACACATGTTACAATAATATTATGAACACCAAAAGTTATTTCCATGGTTGGGACGATGGTGCTGATGATCTCGGCTATCACCGTTTCTTACCTGCACAAGAATTTCACAACTATACCATGCGTTGCCCCAAGCAAGGCACGAAACCAGTCCAAGATGAATACGACGAACCCTTCACTGTAAAAGTGCCTTGGATTGCTCAAGTACCTCCACGATATAGCAATGCTGACAATTATTGGTCTACATTCTGTCAATCTTCTCATCTTGAGAAGAGGAACACTCACTACGACATTCACGAACTCAAAGAGATCAATGAAGGAAACGTGTTTGCGTTGAACTCTGAAGGAAACATGAACGCTGTTGGTAGTTCAAAAGGTCCTTATGTCGAATTTGTACAATTGGAAGATGAGTATAGCAAAGTTGGTGTGATTGATATTCAGAGTTTCTCTATTGCTTCTGAAGATAAAGATAACTTTATTAATGACGTTATCTCCGGCTTGCAAGACTTTGAAAAAAACGGCATTGAAAAAATCATTCTTGGTAAAGACAACATAAAATTATTTGCTTTACCTTATTCTAACTTTTATTGTAGATCTTTCATCTAATGGTGGTGGAGATGCATGTGCCGGCGAGTTCCTGATCAGCACCTTGTTTAATTCTACACCCGATTATTTATCCGACATCAAATATTCACCTTTTCTTGAACGCGTTGTCAAAAAAGCAAAGGACCAAGAATCTACAAAATGGACCGACTATGCGTCCAAAAAGTACAGTGGTAGCTCATGGTTTACAAAGACTACAGAATATAGACGAGGCGAAGATACTGTCAAATTTTCACAACCTGTTACCTTGAGTTGCAGTGATTGGAACAGTGACATTAGCACCCAATATAAGAATACAAAATGGTCTTCCTCAGACGTGCTGATTTTATCTGATGGCCGTTGTGGTTCCACTTGTGCTATTGTGGCATCTCGTCTTCACATCTCTCACAAGGTTCCAGCTATGGGATTGGGTGGTATTCGTGGTAACCGTATGCAATTTGCCTCATTCCCTGGTGGCGAAAGTGATCGACTCTCGAGCTTTTTGATGGATCTTGAAATTTTGGGACTCACTGAGGATCCAGATGCCCCTTCTCCTTTCCCTGAACGTGCCGATATGGGATGGACCTTTAGAGAAGTCTATAAGCCCACAAGCAAATTCACTGGAGAGGAAACCGATTTACTTGAATACAGCGCTATCAATGCTGATTGTAGAATGCATTTTGACGATGAAAACGCAAACGATGTCAAGAAGCTATGGTCTGATGTAGCTAAGGTTGTCTTGGCAGATCAATGTCCTTTCCTTGAAGAATAAATTGTTTTTTTTTTCTTTTTCTTCATTAATAAAACGAGGCTGAATTTTACAAGGCATTGTTATAGTGTTAATGGACAGTCAGGCTTATTGAATTTGGCACTTTCTTAAAAATAAATGTCACAAGTTTAGACTTTTTTTTGTCTGATACAGTGTTTCCACTCTCAGTTTATTGGATTTTTGAAGATGCCACCTACTTTTTTGAGTGAGATTAAATTGCTCAGGAAAAAGACACTAGTTTGGTCAAATATTTGAAGTTGGTTTGCCCAATTTTTTTTGAGAATAAACTGCCCACTGTTTTACAAATAATTTGACCGACTTCTGCTCAAAAAAATTACAAGTATAAATAATGGTCTGGAATGACTTTATTTGTCTATATTTTTCAAAGCTACATAATTGACGGATATACAAATGAACTAATTCGAATTAAGAGCATGGTTTGTTACAGCCTCTTTCCATGCAAGGATCGATGAAATTTCTTTGATAAATGCTTTTAGTTTTCTTGGCGTATTGGGAATCTCCATGGTTGTGTCGATCTTTCTATACATCGTATCATCAAATATAAGAAGTTTTTCGAAGTAGATGTAGTGACCTATTACAAAAAAAAAAAAAAAAAAAAAAAAAAAAGGAATTTAGCATAAGCTGGAGACATATGATGTTGTATGCAAAATATTCGATTGGTTTTGACATCCTTCATAACTTTGATCATACTACTATACAGTTTTTCAATGTCTTTTGCATTTTTTCGAGATAGGGTTTTGTCATTGATCCCTTCTGAAAATTCGATAAGACCTGGGCTTATCGATTTCTTTCTAACCTTGAAAAGAACTCCATCAAATTTGCTTCGATCAGTAGAATAAGATTCTCTTTCGAGCCATCCTAGTTTAATCACATCATTATTTCCAATGAACAATTGGTTTACAGGTAGATTATCAAACAACTAGCAGATTATCAAACAACTAGCAGATTATCAAACAACTAGCTGATGTTCTCTCAAGCATAGTTTTGTTCAAGGGACTATTCGGAGAGCCCATTAGATTCAAGCTACAGATGTGCGGTTAGCGATATGTAACACTACGGCGCAGAGGTGCAGGTATTTGTACAAAGTCATGCACTTTTTTCGTCGGACCTGCACCAAACCTGCACCTTTCATGCAGTAAAATGTATTTCATTGACATCATACTCACACAAAAATTGATTATATTTCTTAAGCTGTGATACTGTTCTAAAAAAGAAAGACATAACTGACAACAATCCAGTAGTTCAAAGCAACAAAAAAAAAAAAAAAAACTCCTTTTCACTTCAATAAAAAACGAAAAAAAAAAAGAGAGAGAAATGTATGCCACTATACACTAAATCAAAACTTATATTTTTAGAGATTACCCATTTCACATTTAAACGTTTTTCTTTCTTTTTAAAAAAAATAGCTTACTGCAAAAATCTTTCTCATGACCAAATATTTGGACAAAAAAAAAAAAAAAAAAAAAAAAAAAACCCCTCGAGTAACCCATTCGACTATCACTTTTGCAGGAGAAAAAAATATCAAGTAGCTATACGACAAATTTATCTCTGCCAAAAATAAATGAAACCTTTCCACCCATCTCACGGTAATTTATTTTCTCAACTACTTTAAAATGAACAATTTTTTTTACAAACAAAAGTTACTTAACCTAATGGACATTGCCTTTTAAGATATACACAAAGAAGTTGGTGCTCTCAATTGACTTCTGCATGGATTTTTACAAGATACAATTTTCGGAGAAAAGAGCTGGGTCTGGATTTCATATCGAAGGTGCAGGTTTGGTGCAGGTTTTCTTCGGGGTGCCGTAGTAACGTGTTAACTGCGTCAATCATACCGTCCTCAACTCCAGTCTCTCAATCCATTTCATTTCCATTATCCGTGCCAATTCAATTTGCTGAAATTAATACTTCACCACCAACAACGGACGATCGCACGATCTTTAGCGACATTGACATATCTCTTCGATTTTATAGTTTCAAACAAGATGTAAACAACCACACACAGCAAGGCATCGCTATCATCGTTGAAGAGTATGTGCAACACTTACTTGCTCTCTCCTCTATATTGTTGCTGAAGCCAGCGAGCACCCACAAAGATTTGTACAAGCACATTGAGCTCAATACATGTGATGCACTTTGCCAGCATATCATTGAAAAACATAAAATGACCAATCAGTCGTTTCCAACTGAAGTCAAACTGCAGCTCGAAAAAATCATGATGCAATTGGAAGTGGTAAATTTGAGAGAGAAACCAGAATAGAAAAATGAATAGTTCTTGTTTTTTTTATTTTTTATTTTTTATTTATTTTATTATTTTTGATCCGTATTAGGACGGTGACCAAGGTAAAGCATGCACGCGCCCATCAGCATCACGGCAAATTTCTGCCCTGATACAAGACGGTGATGTCCTTAATCCTGTTAACAGGATTTTGTTGTCCATCCGAAACATGTAAGTTTTTAGGCTGTTAAAAATATCGCGTCTAATTCTAAATCATTAATAAAGTGGAAAAGCTGCCACGCCGAATCATTGAAAATGGACCCAAGGAAACGGAACTGATCACACGACATTTGGAAGCAATTCTCAGTCCTCTTTTCGAGGACTTGGATAATAGCATAGCATTTCGATGGTAATTGCAACTTTTGGTTGGGATAAAAAAGGATCATATTGGTGAGGGGATGATTTGATATTCATAATTTAATTGAATAGGACCTCTATCAGTGATGACGAAAAGCAAGCCAATATACGTCCCGACGCATCGATCAATATAATGCATGGAGCATTGTTGTGAGATCGAATTGGTTGCGGCGAAGTGAAAGCGCAGTACCAG
Source organism: Rhizopus stolonifer B9770 (assembly GCA_000697035.1). NCBI lineage: Eukaryota > Fungi > Mucoromycota > Mucoromycetes > Mucorales > Rhizopodaceae > Rhizopus > Rhizopus stolonifer. The sequence continues at coordinate 37,362 of JNDS01005191.1, forward strand.
GCCCTCAGTCACCGGCTTGTTGGTATCGATCTGGTGCGTGTTGCAACATTGGCCAAAGATACTTCGGATAAACACAAGTTGAAATATATTTTTGCTTTCCTTGTAGTTGGTAAAGTATTTGTTGTGTTCTATAAGTCTATAACATTCTCATTCTGTATTATCATATAGGTAAAAATGCTACGTTCTACATCATTAATCGCGCCAAAACCGATCTCTATACCATGTGTGAAATTGCTCATATCCAACTCCCATTCAGTCTTGATCAAGTGTCGCTTTTCATTTCGCAATTGAACAAGGTTATCAAGGTTGTCGTATTTTCACTATTATATCGAATGAGATTACACTTTGTAAGCTTAGAAACTAGATCTTCTCTTCTAAGAAGCTCGTAGTTATCTTATACAGTCGTTACTAAGCACAATACGCGCATATTCAAGCCTTATTCACTGATTCAAGTCATCTAAAACGGTAACTCATTATATATGATTTTCGAAGTATCTAATATAATCAAACGGCTATTATTAGATAAAAAACTTTTTTTTTTTTTTTTTGGATATTTAAAGAACAATTTCTTTTTTTTATGATTCTTTCCTTAATTTGTTAATAAAAGGATTACAAAGAGACTCATTCCGTCTTTATACTCTTATTTTCAATTTTATTCTATTTGTTCTCTAAATATCTCAAAGGTCTTTACTTGTTTTCAGAGTGTAGTAAATGGCGATACCCACGATTATGCCCAAAATCCTGTGACACTAACTGATCACACTATGCACCAGGTCACTGACGCCAAAATCTCAAACAAACGAAAGACAATCTTTAGTCATTATAGCCATTAATTATTATCATCATCTCGTTCATTGTATGAATATATCCTCCTGTCTGTCATACAGATACCATTAAAAGTTTTTTTTTTTTTTTTTTTTTTTTTTCATGAGCTCATACATGAGAAGCCAACAGCTCCACTGCTTAGAAAAAAAAAAGGTCCAAAAACCAAGTAAAAATACTGTATTCTATAGACACTCTCCTTAAATATTTCAATAAAGAACCTATATGTTATGAACACACTTAATGCTGTTATATCTAATCCGGTTTCTAGGATTCATTTCCTCACAGCTCCCATATTTAGAAATTCTCGTGCCACTGATAATGTTTTTCCTTCTACTCAAATAATGTCTATTCTTTCTATTTAGAACAATATACTTTAGTATATTGTTTCTTTCTGTTAATTCTAGCTTTAGATGTTAAATTCAGTTTCGTGATTCTTGTTTATTTCGAACTTTTAATTCCCCTTTCATATAATTTAATATCAAGATGGATCATGCATAGAAATGTCTGGCTTAATTGGCCTCACACAAGTGCGCGATTTTTCTCAAAAAAAATGGGCAGTGTTTTCAAAAGAATCGGTAGATTGAGAGTGGAAGCAACGATCTTAAAACTGCCAAATATTTTAAAACAACCAATCATTATTTATTATTTCACCAAATTATTTTTTTGTTAGACGATTTCAAAAATTTTATTGGACAGTTTTTAGTTTCAGTCTGAACGTATTCTATTTTTTTTTGGACAGGTTCAAAAATTAAATTAGATACTTCCGATTTCTTAAATCAGACGTTCATGAAAAAATTTCTGGACAGAATCAATTACTTTCTGGAAGGCAATTTACAGTTTTACTGCTATTTAAGATTCAACTCTTTATTCATACATCTATCCCAATAAGTTTCTGTGTGCCTGATCCATCCCATGCAGTCCTCAACAGTCACTGATTGACATGCTTCAACAATTCATGGCGTGAGTTTTGAGTTGGTGTCTAAAGGATTTCGTTTGATATCATTTTTAATTTTAGCCCAGCATTCTTCAATTGGATTCAAAAATGAAGAATACGGAGGCATAAAAAAAAGGCTTATAACCTCGTTTGTTAACTGCATCTACGACAAACGCAGAGTGATGAATTCTATAGTTGTCCATAACAATAAACATTCCCTTTTTGTTATGCTTATCAAAAACATCCATGACAGCTTCGATAAATTTAACAATATGGCACGCGGTTGTTCCTTTCTTAAGAGGTTTTGACTTGGATTTCTCCAAAACATTAGCTTTTCTCTTTTTAGTTGTATGTTCCTTGAATTTCTCTTCGAGTTTCTCCATATCCGATCGCTTCAATAGCTCGACTTTAGAAAATTTGATGGTCCCAAAACGAGAAATACAGCCGACAATTGTAATATTTGCTCCACGTCTGCTGCGAACTTGTACAATAGCAGGTTCGCCTTTTTTCGACCACGCGCGACTTCTCATCATTTGAGTATGAAACCTAGCCTCATCAATAAAAACATAGTTCTTCTGAAAGTCAACACCATTTTCTTTCTATTTGCATACTATGTCGTGACGAAGAAGAAGGGTTCTTTCAGAGTTTCTATCCGCATTGTATTTCGACGCTTGCTTCAAAGAAAAATGACAGGTCTCTGTCAAGTGCTTCCAAAGGCTTTGCGAAGAAATAGTAAATCCGACAAAATCTTTGCATAATGCCTCCTTAGTCATTTCAAGAGTCGATGAAGGATTGTTATCAAAGTGCTTTACAAGAAATTCCGTATGTCCAGGTAAAAGCTTTACTGATGTACCCTCTGTTCGCTTTTTTCTTTAATGATTTACCAAGAAGTATATCACCACTACCTGCATTGAATTCCTTTAGTAGAAGGTATGCACTACTTCTTGGAATCATGCACTGCTTGGCAGCTTTTTGTTACACTCAACCCTTCTTCCTGAATAGGCTCAATAAAAGCACGAATCTGCTCCGGACCATATTTATTCTTCTTCTTGCCGTTATCTGTAATAGATATCGCATTAAAATCAGTGGTAATCTCTTCCATTGTTGGTTCTACTGTTATTGGCTCCTCGATTGGTTCCTCCATTTTGACGTCAAAAACAGGCTCACAAGAGTCCAAATCAGTTAATTGCAGAATGTAACCATAATCCATTGCTAAATCTTCATCTCTCTCATCATCTGTTTCACTGTTTGAATAATAATCAAATTTAGGCTTATAATGTATAAAATCCATTGTAAAATATGCATAAATAACTAAAGAAGAAAAGGGAAAAGGTCTAGAAATTTTTTCATGAACGTCTGATTTAAGAAAGTGAAAGTATCTAATTTAATTTTTGAACCTGTCCAAAAAAAATTAGAATACGTCCAGACTGAAACTAAAAACTGTCCAATAAAATTTTGAAATCGTCTAATTTTAGACTGAAATACTGTATCTCAACATGACCTCGTGGTTCAGCAAAAAGAGTTCAACGCGAAACCAAAGCTTGGGCATGAAAGTAGGACTAAGGAAGCAAACAAGGCTCTTCATAGCACCAAAACCCTTCTCCTTGAGGAAAAGAGTGTATCTGCTTATTTTGCCTTTCTGAGAAGCACAGTTTTTTTTTTTTTTTGATGATGAATCTATCCCAATGTTCCAGAATGTACTGCAAACTTTAATTTCAACCACAGAATAACATGCTGGCGACAGTCTACTGGTGTATATATTCTTGTGCTAGGGGCAAAACCATGAAGATGAGATTCATACTGATTCTGGTTTACTGCTGGTTGAAAACTACTGGTGTGTATAAATGTAGAATATTAATTTAAAAAAGAATAGGAAGTTATTAAATGGCTGGATTACTAAAGGTTTAAAATAACATTTTTATTGTGTACAAATATTACAGAAAAAAAAAAAAAAAAAAAAAAAAAAAAAAGCAAACAAACAAAGCTGCTTTTATCATGAGCCCATTACGGTTTTCTGTTCAATTTTTAGAAACACAAGAAAATGAACGAAGCTTGTGCTCCCACCCATGACACATGTATTGGGTTTGAATCTCCCTCGAAAGAAATGAGGTAATAATGATTAATAGCGCACTGAATAAATAATGCTAAAAAGGGTATTTAAGGTTTTAGCAAAGAAAATTGTGTTAAGCGTCTGTCTTGTGACTGAGGGGATTGTGATCAATCATGTTGCAGGAAGGCTATGTACCTTTTTTCATGCATTTAACCCGGGGTGCTTGGCTTAAAATCTGGAAAACAAAGTTTCCCGTCTGTCGCGAACTGCCGGTTTTTCCGACTGCTGAAGAAAAAAAACACGTTTTAACTTTGTATATAAAAGAAGACTATTATTTCTGACCTACAGAATCTTTTTTTTTTTTTTTTTTTTTTTTAAATTATATAAAAAAAAAAAAAAAAAATGGAAGGTCTTTTCTATATCAAAAGTCAATTTAACGGTCGTGTTCTTGATGTTGAAGATGGTTCTACTGAAGTAAGTTCTCAAAGGGTATGTGTGCTATAGGCGTGATATCTTACCGGTTTATAGGACGATGCCCCAATTATTGTTTATTCCCAAAAGTTTGATGACAACTTGAACCAACTCTGGCGCTACGAAGATGGTTATTTCATCAACTATAAGTCTGCCAAGGCTTTGGATATCCGTGGTGGTCAAATGGACCCTGAATCTCAAATCATTCAATATGAGAGAAAAGAATATGAAGAAGCTGCCAACCAAAGATGGGGTATAGACGAAGAAGGTTATATCTTTTGTGAAGCTCGCCCAGATTTAGTGTTAGATATCCAAGGCTGCGAAGATGAAGACTGTGTCCCAATCATCTTGTACGAAAGACGTGATGGTGAAGTTTCGTCCAACCAACGTTGGATATTGGAACGTTTTGAATAAATAAATAGACATTCTATGTCGTCCCCCCCTTTTTGTATTTAAAAAATATCTGCAAAACGGTTTTATTTCACAAGTTATGTTTTTTTATTTTTTTTTTATTTTATTTTTAGTCAGTAGATTTCCATGGGCCACTTTTTCCACCCGTTTTTTCAACGACTCTTATATTTTCAATGGTCATATCCTTAGTTGCTGCTTTACACATATCATAAACAGTTAACAAGGCTACGCTTGTAGCTGTCAGAGCTTCCATCTCTACGCCTGTTTTTCCTGTAGTTTGAACAATTGATAGGCATTCCACACTTTTTCGGTCATCATCTAGCCAAAGACGGACATCGATCAAGCCCAAAAGTAAAGGATGACATAATGGAATTAAATTGGATGTGGATTTGGCTGCTTGAATACCTGCAATTTTAGCCACAGTCAGTACATCGCCTTTAGTAGAACGACCTTCATTATTCTTTAGCAATTCATAGGCATGACTTGGCATCATAATCCTTCCAATAGCCTTTGCTTCTCTCTTTGTCACTGCCTTTTCTGTTACTGAAACCATACGAGCTTCACCTGTATCGGGGTCTACATGTGTTAAATGTGGCTTCTCGTCACTTTTTGAACTATAAAATCTTTGACCTTGAGCAAAATAGCCAGTGTTTGCTATTGAGGGTAAGGTATATAAAGGAATCAAAGAACCCAAACGACGTGAAGTGTCTATCTTATATCAATTAATTTCTTTCTTCTCTTTACATTAGGATGGAATCATTACAGCACCAAGAGATATACTCAGAGAACACATTTTATAAGTGAGAGCACCAGCAGTCTCTAGGTATTACTTTATGTATTTTTAAATATCATGAAGATTGAAGGGAGATCCAGGGTGCTGTAATCATCCTCCAATAAGGATCATAGGCCGATTTTTTCTAGAGGCCAGCTCAAACATACCTGCATGTTGTTTCTTCTTCTTTTTTACAGCTAAATCTATCGTCTTTACCAAATCTTGATCTGAACTTCCTTGACGTATCAAATCACGCAAGGACACCTCGGTATTACCAAACAAACAGACTTTTATACTACCGTCTGCTGTTATCCGCATTCTATTACAAGTACCACAGAAATGATCGGTCATGGAAGTGATAAATCCAATTTTCCCCTTATATCCAGGTAATTTGTAATGCTAACAAAAACTTTTAAACACCATCTTCTATTCCTTTCCCTTCTTACCTTTGTGGTATCATTCTCACCATCTTTTACTTTCTGTAAAGATCCAAGACTGGTTTCGATTCGCCCGAGAAGCTCATGATAAGGAACCAACTTGTTCTTGTTCCATCGATTTCCGTCAAACGGCATATATTCTATGAATCTCACATTGACCGCATGTTCTTTCGTATATTGAACGAAATCCAACACCTCTTGATCGTTCACACCACGCATGACGACTGTGTTGATTTTTACATTAGGTATGCCCAACGCGAGCGCCTGATCAATAGCAGCCATTGTCTGTTCAAATCCACGTCGTCTGGTCATGATCTGAAATAGGTGAGGATTCAAAGTATCTAGACTGATGTTCAATGTATCCAGACCGGCCTCATAAAGCTTGGGTAACTTCCTTTTGAGAGCGATCCCGTTCGAGGTCATGGCAAGACTTTCGAGCCCTTGTGTCTTTAACTGGCCGAGACCAAAGACGACGTCGAGTATGTCAGGTCGAACAGTAGGTTCACCACCAGTCAAACGAATTTTGGTTACTCCCTGCTGAACAAATAGTTTGGCGAGACGAAGGATCTCTTGTGTTGAAAGTAATTGTGAATTTGGTGTAAGCTCAACTCCCTCTTCGGGCATGCAATAGGTGCCTTTTTTTTTTTTTTTTTTAATAGAAAAAAAAAAAAAGTTAACAACTAGGAAACTTGTCATTATGTATTATCTTACATCTCAAATTACACTTCTCGGTTAGTGAAATTCGAAGGTAGTCGTGGCGTCGGTTGAAATTATCAATGAATCCTTTGTTGTTTGTTGTATAAAAGTGTTTGATTGAAGTAAAAGCATAAACTTTCTATTTATAAAGAAGATGACTAATTAAAAAAAACCCATTTTTTTTAAAAAAAATGGCACCTTACTTTTGGAGAGACAATTGTCTTTTTAAAGAATCGTTAAACAATGGTACAAACATGTTTTGTTTTACCCTAACTTTGAAAAGCATTTTTTTTTTTTTCAAAAGAAAAGAAAAGAAACTTCACACCTATCCTTTTTTTTTAAAAAAAAAAAAAAAAAAAAAAAAAAAAAACACACAAAAGCTGTCTCAAGTCCAGATAAAATATTGGTATCCGTAGTCTAAAAAGCAATTAAAACATAAAAAAAAAAGGCTTATTTTAAACTATGCAAAAACTCACAGACTATTCTCTGAGTGATATGTTCAATAGTGTCACTGTATGATTTTTTTCTTTTTATGCTACTATCATTTTAGTGGGACTTTGACTTTAGTGATTCATCCCTTTCTAGTATAACAATGTGTAGAAAACGCTGTTTTATCAACTTTTTTTTTTTTTTTTTTTCAAAAAGGTTGCAGCATTTATTCAAGAAGTCGGACATGATATACAATTACGATAGTTTCCACAATTTGAGTATTTTGGATATTAATGCTTTCCTTGTTTTGCGTAAGAGCGGATTTTACACCACACTCATCATAATTGATTTTAAAAACATGTTTTTTTTTTTTTTTTTTTTTTTTGCATGAATCGCGACGCGTCAATAGTTGTAAAAAAAAAAAATTGAAAAAAAAATACCCTTTTTAATTATCAAACGCATCGATCAGCAAACACATCGACTGCTGTAAGGTAAGACAAGCTAAGTGGGTATACCAATACATAGCTTTCTGACGACAATACCTGGAAACCACTTCTAGAATTGAACTAATGGTGTATTTTTATTTTATTTTTAGAAAATAACCAAGTTGCTTGATTTCAAACATTCGCACTTGGTTTTTTTTTTTTTTTTTTTTTTTTTTTTTTTTTTTTTTTTTTGATATATTATAAAGCTTGTTACTCTTTCTTTTCTCTTTCAATAGGTTTTTCAAGCAATGCAGTAATGACATATAAAGCCACAATGGCATTAGCCATTACAACAGCTGCAATGGCTGCATAAGTTGTGTTGCCTATAATAAATTAGTCTTGCTTACTCTCTCCCTTTTTTTTTTTTTTTAAATACCTTCAAACCAACTATGTAAAGTGAGGAAAAATGTTAAAATGGGAAAACCAAACAAGGCAGCGGTAAATGTCATGAGTTTCACAAAGACACCTGAATTTTCTGCAATCCAAGCATTTAATGTTTTAGGTGTTTCATCAGCCATTGTATATGAATATATATATTGTAGAAAGAAAGAAAAGAACGAATTTAAGCTCAATTTTTTTTTTTTTTTTTTTTTTT
>JNDS01005193.1:0-14467 GCA_000697035.1 Rhizopus stolonifer B9770
AAATAGCCATCTTTTTTGACATTAATCCTTATTAGCAGCTTCTCTGTCGGAACAGCCCATAAAAGGCACAACTAGAGTTGAAGGTTTTGTTTATATGACGAATTCATGCAAAAAGAGGGAGGGGAAAATAATATCTCTACTAGTTGTTGAAACTGCTGGTAATGTCAAAACCTTTCTCATGAAACACAACACCACTGTCTCTGTCAAGAAGTTAGAAGCCTCTTTTTTTATTTACCTTGACAAGAAACATGGTATCTTCCATTCATTGAAAGTGAACATGCTCATTCAAGGAACTTTTTTGTCAAGGCTGCTACCCATATCCAAAACAAGAACGTCCTGGAACCTTATACTCACAACTTCTATTTAAAATATTCCTTGCAATATTTAAAACCGTCCACTCTCTTCCAAAAGAAATTATTCAATAAGAATTACTATTTTCTATCCAAACAAACACTCCTTGTAATTCCCTACATTTCCTTCTAGGATACATTTGTTAACATTTGTATGCCATGTGTGGGGATGTCTTTGCTACTATTACTGTCATTGTAAAGTTCAGATAATTTTTCTTACATTGAAGATAGCATCCATAGTCCCATCTAAACCAACCAGCTCAATACAAAGGTCTCCCACCTCAAATGTAAAGCCGATGATGCCATCTATTCATGCCTTATTTGCACTGACGTTTCCATTTTTGGTTCAAGTTTTGCTTTTGTTCAGTTTTGAATATTTTCTTTACTATTGCTACTGATGAAGATGTTGTTCTCGATGAAATTCTGCTACAAATCAATTGAAATAAAAAAAATACGCTATTGCTGATGGGCTCTTTGTTAATATTCTTTGAAATCAATTGTAAGTCTTTTCAAATAACACCATTTTTTTTTAATCAAGTTTTAATTCAATCTTTATTATTAGTATGGATGTTCCGTCAATCTCTGACTTGGTGTCTTTTGTACGACAACTATGACTACTTTGAAATCCAGAACTTTGGCTTACTATGTTGGTTCATGATAATAAGACTAATTCTATATAATATTTCCATTTTATTTACACCTTCTTTGGGGGGATATAATTAGCAGTATATTATGTGTTTCAAAAAAAAAAAAAAAAAAAAATCAGATTTTATGGGATCTATGCTCATTGCCAAGCTTATTTTCCCTAACTGTCAAAACTCATTGACACTTGTGGATTATGCTTTATGGTTATTGTTAAGGTTTAAGCTATTGTTTCTAGTTGTTTAATAATATTTCATGTACAGATGACATTTTCTAATAAAGCTGTATGAAAAGGTGCATTTCCTACACTGTTCAGACAAATGAATAATTAAATCGGTATTGGTTTTAGAGTTTGAGCATGATTCCCAGTGCAATAAAAAAAAAAAAAGATAAAGGTTCATTGTCGTCCCTCGATTTGATAGTTCGGATCTAGATTTGATTTTAACTTTAAACTGTATACATCTACTATTCTATGATTGATAGCAGAAAGAAAGTAAAATAGAGTGTGAGTTTTTATTTGAAATGCACGGGAAGAAAAAATATGTACACAGAAAAGAAAGGTTAGGATTAAGCCTGATGGATTTGTTTCTTTGGAGTAGCCACAGGTGAAGGAGGCGTGTATGTATTTAAGAGAGAAGCGATTGAAGGTGATTGACGAGCGTTTGATCTAGGTTCTTTTGCTTCTAAATAACGAATCCAACGATTACGACATTGAATGTTGGATCTTCCTTCGAGTTCTTTTGCACATGCTTCCCAATTGCTCGACCCATGCTTTTGTACGGCATTTCTCAATTTGTCATCCTCGTCTTCAGTCCATCGCATATACGTTGTTTTTGATTTCTTTGCTGAAGATTCTTGTGCTGAATATTGAGAGAGAGAGAAAAAAAAGAGAGTCAATAACAATGTAAGTGTGCGTATGTTTATTTACTTTTCTGAACGGATGGGGTGATTAATTGAGGCATGGTTAATAAGGTAACAGCAGAATCCATCGATCTCTGTGATCTTCTATCATCCAGACGAGAACGAAGCCTCTTTTCCCCCTGTCTTTTTGAATTACCAGAATCGAATTCAGGATCGCTGAGCATCTGATCGGCTACAATACCCAAGCTATCTAGAGCAGTTAATGGATGTTGTTCAAAAGATCTGACTTCACTACTGCGTGGAGAGAACTGTTGCTGAAAGAGATAAGGAGGACCTTTTCGGGCCTTTTTGAGCGGAGGTGGTTTGGTGAACGTGGTTGATTTAAGGGAATCGACCAACTCATGCAGATACTCCAACTCAGCATCTCTAGCAGCCAAACGAAGTTCGGCCAAATACAGTTTTCGCATCAACATCTTTCGGTCCTCCACCAGATCCTCTCTTTCTATCCTTTCCGAAGGTATCTGAATCTTCTCTACCTCATAAAGTGTGGATGCCATCTTTTGTAATTTCCTCGAGAGAATCTTTATATCCTTTTCTAAAATATCCGTTTCTACCTTGAAACGATTTTTTTGTTCATTTTCCTATATATATATATATATTATGTCAGTACATTAAAAAGCTTACAATAACTTACATTCATCAAAAATATGTTCTTCATCGTCTTTATAGCATCTTCTTTAGATCGATTCTGTCCAGACTTTTTTATTTGCTCAGCTTGTGACCATATAACGTTTTCTAGATATTTTTGTCTTTCTATTGATTCTCGCAACTAATATTGTTATTTTCCTCTTTTCTCCTGTTTACTTTTTTTTTTTTTCTTACCTTTTGTTGCAAGTCATCATTATCGCTCTGTCTCCAATCATGAGTAGAAGGTGGTGTATAATCCCACTTTTTTTTTTAAAAAAAAATAAGAAATTGTATTTTCTCTAATTAATTTACTCACAGGATATTGCACTGCTGCTGTCACAGGTAAATGTAATTGACTTGATGTTGTATTACTGTGAGACGGAGTTGTGATTGCATTAGCATGTAATTGTTGTGGAGATAGTAATGGACGTATCACATTTTGTTGCTGTTGTGGATTATCCAATAAGACTAAATCAATTTTCCATTTTGCATTCTCACCCCAAAGATCAATCTAAATATAAGTTACAGTTCTCTGTCTTGTTAACTTACCTGTCTCTTGACAGAATCAAAGATAGTATTTAAATGTGCTTGGCTACCATTTTCTTGTAAACTTCCAGGTATCATTTTCGTGGAGAAAAAAAAAAAAAAAAAAAAAAAAAAAAAAAAAAAAAAAAAAAAAAAAGTGGTGTGTGTCAGTGTGGAGATAGAGAGAATGCAAAAAGGTTTAGTGAACATGACGTCACAAACCCTACCTATTCATGCAGTTTTCTCACTTTCTCTTTTTCTATGGGACAATCAGGTGAGATTCATATTCGGAGTGGTTCATTCCCCCTCCCCCTCTGTTTGTTTCACTTAATACGCCTTATTCGGTAATAGATTGTGTGTCTTTCCAAACACAATTGTCATTGGATCCACTCCGACCTCGGGCATGGCTCTCTCGCCGCGCTTTTATTCTCAGTTAATAATGTTCATATCTTTCAAAGCCGCGCATCTTGGATAAAACTATGTCAAATATTAATGAATTTATCCTAGAAACAATTTTAAGGATCGCTCGTTCTCAGTAAGCGGCTCAAAGCGCCAAACCAACTTTGATCCCTCTTTCTCCCTTTCAAAAAAAAAAAAAATGTCGACGAAATGGAAGTGAAATGTAGCATAAACAATGGTAGCCATTGGGAAAAAACACAGAAAACTTTATGAATTTTCAATACACTAGCCAGTTTACTTGCCGCTGAAAAAAAATACTTGACCCATAATGCCAAAGGACTTTTAATAAGAGCATCAATTCCTACCTGAAAGTCTTAAATGCTTGAATAACGACAAAGATAAGGACTTGTATTTCAAAAAAAAAATCTAAAAAAAAAAGATTCGAGAGGAGGACATTCAGAGAGAAATCTCATTCAACCAACATCCTAACAATAGCACTCCTTCAAACAGAATACAGAAGAATACCGTCAATAAATAAAATCAAGAAAACCAGCAGCACGTACCCTCTAGGCCATAATTTATACATTTATTCAGTCTTACGACTATCAATCATTTTTAGTTTCTTCCACTTCTTCTTGGCTTCCATATCAATTTGTGTGTTGTTTAGGAACTGAATATAATTTCAAGTGTCAATATCAAAGATTTATATTATTGGCAAGGCAAAAGTCCCACCTACACAATGGTGCTTTTGTTAATCTGTCCAAACCAAACCAAACCTATATATATATATATTATTTTAATTACAAGTTTTCATCTTTATGCACATGTACCTTATAAAAAAAGTTCATCAAATACTTTTCTTTTTTCAAGCTCAGGAATAAAGAAAGATTTGTGCATTATCAACCCCGTTTTTATGTCCATAAATACAGAAAAGGAAAGAAGGAGGATCTGTAATAAGATCAATTGATAAAGCTTTTATTGATGTAAAGTCAAATATAATCTTTGGAATAGACAAATAAGCCCTGTTTATTCCAAAATCTGCTCTTTATAATCAAAGAAAGCCTAGCGTTATCCAAAAAAAAAACTTTATTTCAAGTTGAATTATTGCCACAGGATTTTACCCTAAATTTAGATGATGCTATTTTTCTTCTGGACGAATCGAAATTAATTTCTAGACATTCTTCTTACCTTTTTTTTTAGACAAAATAAATATGGAAATCAGACAGAAAAAGGATTGGCTTTTAGATGAATGAGAGTTTACATTTAGACATTTACCTATATAGTATAGAAAATCAGCGAATATGAAAGATAGTTTTTAGACAAAGTTATAAATCTAAAGAAATCCTTACCTGTAATTATCTTTATGGTTCCCGAAAGAACCAGCTGTGTACAGTACAGCGATATTTTTCATTTTCGTTTAATGCTGCCTTTTAAATTCTTCGGGTCTTCCCTTCCCCATCCAGACATCCACATCGATTGACAGCATGTTTTTTACCGCATTCACATCTTGCTGCCAAAGTGTGGAGCAAGTTTTACATTCCAACACGCCTTGACCGCGAGCATGTGAAGCAGCCTCAAGACTTTCCGAACGGCACTTGTTACAGATTTTTGAAGTTTTGTATTCATCTATCGTAATCGCAATAAGCCCGCCCTCCCTTTCCTTTTTTTTTTTTTCAGTGATCTTCATAAAACTCCTGTCACACCAGACCTGCTATTCTTGAGCTTAATGACGTCTTTGCCAAACATACCATCGCCGAAAATAATTAAAGGCACTTTCTTGGGACTTTCTTTATATTTTAGAGGATGCCATCTATTTTTTTTATCCAAAAAAAAAAAAAAAAAGGTGAATTTCCAACCTTAGCAAGGATAAAAGCACACTTTACTTCGATTGTCTGTTTGTATTAAGAGCGCTCCCAGTAGTACTGTCAGCCTGATTTGGAGCTTTCTTTTTCTTATTGTTGTGCTTTCGTCTTTTTCTGTTGTACTTTGATCCACCATTAATGAGCATGTTGACAAGTATTTCAGGTGCCCTTTGCTTGCCCTGATAGAGGAAAAACAGATACTTTGTAGTCTTACAGTTATAGAAATCAAATAAAGTATTCAAATATTGAAGTATGTAATTCATGTAGTTCGAGTATCCATCTGCACTGGAGGTCTTGGCTGTCGGAATGCGCGATTCGATTCCTTCAATATGATTTTTTTTTTAATTTTGTTTGTGTCACTGAATATTTTGTAGATCCTGTGTAGTGATATACATGTATATACTATGTTCCTAACCTTTGAATATTTCTTCTATTTCTTTATAGCTTGTTTCGTTGAAAACCAAAACTTTTTTACTTTTAATAATAGACATGAACATGCAATAAATGTTGTAAAAAAAAAAATTGATTTTGCAGTTTCAATTTACTTCTGCTTTATATTGGTCTGAAAAGTTCTTTACAGAAGAAGATATATTTTGTCATTTAGATATATTAGTTTATAGAAGTATTTCGACACAATAAGTCTAACAATTTAACTGACACCATAGTACATCAATGACCATTCGTAGATTACTAAGGTTGAAAGATACTAGTTTAACTTTAATTCATTGAAGAAGAAAATAAAATGAGAAAGATTTTTATACAAGTATGTACACCTAAACACTATTCTCTGTTTCAGCATAAATTTATCTGGATTTTTCAAACGTGCATTTAATGTCCATAACCATAACGTCTTTCATATTCGCTGATTTTCTATAATATATAGGTAAATGTCTAAATGTAAACTCTCATTCATCTTAAAGCCAATCCTTTTTCTGTCTAATTTCCATATTTATTTTGTCTAAAAAAAAAAGGTAAGAAGAATGTCTAGAAATTAATTTCGATTCATCCAGAAAAAAAATAGCATCATCTAAATTTAGGGTAAAATCCTGTAGCAATATTTTTAGATGAATACTTCAAAATAGACGCGTTTTTCTCCCCAAAAAAAAAAAAAAAATAAAAATGATGGAAGAGAAGACAAGATCAACTATGGGAAAAATACGAGAAATAACAATTAATCAAGATAAAGAAGAACACGAGTTAATAAACGATGAAGATGATAAAAGTGGAGTAAAAAAAAAAAAAAAATGAAACACTGAATTCACCAGTATGATTCATAGTTTAACAGATGAAGATGAAGATGGTATTGACATTATTGATTTATTAAGCGAACTCGACAGTTTACCCAGACATATCACAATGGGAAAATAGAAGAAAAAGGATTGTAAAGATTTTGTTTTTTTTTTGTTTTTGTTTTTTTTTTTTTTTTTTTTTTTATTCAGTGTTGGACAATTCTGCCAGTTCATCTTCTTCCTCCATTTTTTGTCTATCGTTTTCAAACGCACTATAAATTTTATTCATCAGCTCTTCTGAGCTTGTGTCTGTCAGATTTCCCAAAACCGCTGTCTTGTCCGGACTCTCATTCTCATGCTTATATTGGGGCGTATCACTGTCCATATCGTCTGATGGATCATGGATGGGTATCAGGTGCGTTCGTTGGCAATTTAAACCAAATGTTACGGGTGGTGTGATGGATCCCTCTGAGCTACAGCTGCTGTTGCTCATCTCTAAAGTTGGCTTTGTACAAATACAAGATTTTTTCAAATTTTTGCAATCCAAGCAATGGACGTCTTGTAACTCTATTACGAGTTTTTTTTTTTAATTAGTCTGTTTTTGTTCTTGTGTTCTTACCTGTTTTGTCTAGTTTTAAGAAACAAACACATTTAATATGTACTTGTTTGATCTTTCTTAAATGTCTACAGGAATCACACTGAGACACTGGCCTTCCTTTTCTTCTTATTTCAATCAAATCCCTATCTGAATGTCCACATTTCGAAGATCGATGACCCTATAATCGTTTTTATTTTAGAATAAAGATGTTTTTTTTTTTTTTTTTTTTTTTTTTTTTTTTTTTTTTTTCATTTACCTTAATGCAAGTTAAACAAGCAAATTTCTTAGACAAGCCATTTTCTTGTTTGACTAATACCATTTGTGATTGATAAACTAGAGAAAAGAAAAAAAAGAAAAGAAAAAGAAAAAAAAAAATAAAAATAAAAACAAAGAATAAAAAATAAAAACAAAGAGAAAAAAAAAGGGTAAGCGCAACCGTATTTTATCTTTTTTTTTGGTTGTCTTAAACTCTCATTCTTACAATGTTAAGAGGAATAAAAAAAAAAAAAAAACATTTTTATTGTGTTGTTGAGATCACTAGCTTTGTTTATCTGAATGCAAAATTTAAGCCAATCAAGAGAATTTTGATTGATTGACACATGGAAAGAACCATAAAAAGAGTAAAAATCTTGTCAAGTTGTCTTAGCCCCTTCATCTTCTTTACTCTCTCCTACCTCCTGATGAACATAGATCCAATAAGATGCACTATTTCAGTAATAATAATAAAAAAAAAAAACTTCAGTCTCCTTAAAGTGTACTCGACATGTTCATAAACAGCAATATTTCACTCCTTCAAAAAAGAGAGTTCATCTTCTATATTTATATATTTTATATACTAGTTTAAGAAAAAAAAAAAAAAAAAAAAAAAAAAAAGAAAGAAAAATTTGCCCTTCTTTTTCTAGTAAATACACTTTTTTATAAGGGGGACCCATGAATACATGGATATTATTATTTGTTTGTATGTCAACCATCTATGCTCAACCAACACCTAAAGACACACTTTGCGGATCAAATGGTAATACAGATACCATCTGTTCACCAAAGACAAATGATGTTTGGAAAAATGGTACTTGGTATCCTATCACTTGGAACTCAATGTAAACAATTTCTTGTTGCAAACAAAATCTAACCCTAATTAATAGGTATCCAACTTATGTCTCTGCGGTTTGTTCATGCTGTATATCTATACTATACACAGACTGATCTTTTTTTTTTTTTTTTTTTTTTTTTTTTTTTTATTAGGGGGAATTATCCATTTATGTGTATTTTGTAAAAAACTATCAAAAGATCCAAATAAAGCAATGGTCCAATATCGATCCAACCGAAGGAAATCTCCCTGTTTTGGTAGATGACACCTGGAGATTAAATTCATCAGAAGCAACCAACTATGATTGTTTAGTATACATTGTACCTACTCAAGTCGATCCATTGAAAGAAATGAACAACATGTTTTCAGATTATCCAACGGCCATTTCTTTTCATGTAGCGCGTAAAGTAAACGATACATATATATATATATATATTTGTTTTGTAATTCAATTCCCATTTCCGTTTTCTTTTAGAGGTCGCCTTGTCTCCAATATCTACAGCTTTACCTACATCTACCACCTCAATCTTGCCTACATCCACCGTTTTACCTACAATGACTTCTTTACCCAGTCAGCCCACCATACAGCCCACCAAGGACAATCTTCAACCTTGGATCATTTCTGCCATCTGTATTGCCAGTCTAGCTGCCCTGGGTACCTGTTTTTCATTGGGCTGGATCTTTTTTCGAAAAAAGCAATGGTCACAGAAACCCAAAGAAGACACCCTTCCTCCTTATGTACATCCTTTAAACAATGCTTCTAGCATGACCATGGTCAACCCATCTCAAGGTCGACAAACGCGCCTTCAATCCTGTACATCGCTTTCCAAAGAACCCTTCTTGACCTCAAACGATGCTCACATCTTAGCCAATGCCTTTCGTGAAACCATGCGTTGTCCTGAATGGCAAACAGAACAAGACCGAAGAAGAGCAGGTGATGCCTTATTAAAAAAGGAATTAGAAATAGAAGGCACCTTGATGAAAAAAGTAGGGAAAAAATTTATTGACCCACACACAATGAATAAATAAAATAGTTGAATTGGTTGTAAATTTTTTTTTTTTTTTTTTTTTTTTTTTATGCATAACGACGAGGTGGCATGGGTGTAGGCGGAATCAGTGTGGTTCTCTTGATATCATGTCCATCACAATCTTCCACTGTGATTGATGGTAGATGAGGACTTTGAGTTCCTTGTACACAAACCACACTTGTCTTTTTGAGAGGTTGAACTGTGGGTAATTCAAGTTCGTCATCGTCTAATTCGTAATCAGATATATCTTGTTGTGCATGAAAAAGATCTGAAGCAAGAACAGCTCGGTTGGGTGAGTCTTCTTCGATTTGTTCCCAACCCGCACAGGGGGAACCAGGTGGTGAGATGAGCAAGTTTCGTTTAAAACGAGGTACTTCCAACGTCGAAGCATTTTGATGAATATTGAAATGTTGACCGTAATAAAGTCGAAGTGTCCAATTTTCTGAACCAGTCTGGTCAAAGCCAATGTTTTCCAAGCTGTCTTCCCAATGAAGTGTCAGTCTGTCCAGTTCAGACTTGGCTTGCAAGGCATGTAAAGTCTCTTGAAAGATGATCATGATGCGTCGAAAGGTCTTCATCGGTACAAACGTGTATATAGGTCCAAATTTTGCACAGGCGTCATGAAGAGTGAGTAAGGCTTGGTCACAAACAAAAAATTCGCTAGGTATATTGGGACATAGTAATGTGTTGGTGGCAATAGATTCTGCTTTATCGAAACTGCTCATTTGTTATGTTATTAATTAAAGAAAAAAAAAGTATTTTTTTTTTCTTTTTTTTTTGCTTTTATTTACAACTATTTTTTTTTTTTTTTTTTTCCTTTTTGCATGTAGAAAAATTTCTAGTAAAAAAGAGCTATTGTAATTTATTCGACGTCAATGCCTGTAGCTTGAGCAGCAGCCTCTTCAGGTGTTTCTGTGTGTTCACCTTCCATTGCCTTTTGCTGTAATAGGAGTTTAAATATAAATCCACTGTAGATGCTTATCTTACCTCGATAGTAACAATGGTGACAATTGTTTGGAATATAGGCTCAGGAACAGCCTTTTGATAGATGGTGAGTAATTCCATGGGAGCGGGATATACTTTAAGT
Source organism: Rhizopus stolonifer B9770 (assembly GCA_000697035.1). Lineage (NCBI taxonomy): Eukaryota > Fungi > Mucoromycota > Mucoromycetes > Mucorales > Rhizopodaceae > Rhizopus > Rhizopus stolonifer. The sequence continues at coordinate 10,356 of JNDS01005193.1, forward strand.
GCTTTGAAGAAACTCATGACAGCATCGTCATAATAAGCTTCACCTAATTCCAATACATAAACACCCCATTCACCTCATCGCGCGTGTGCGCTTTTTTTTTTTTTTTTTTTTTTTTTTTTACCTTGTGCAGCCAATGTTTCACCTGCAGTTACTTGCTCCATGAAGTATTTCTCCTTCTCTTCAGGCGATGTAGGATAAGTTTCTTTGGCACATTCAACAATAACCTTTTCAAAGAACTGTAATCTAGATTCCTTGGGTTTTTCCTCTGCTTTCTTGGAGGCCTTAGCGGCTTGTTTGCGTTCCTTTTCTAGTGAATTGTTAGATGATTTAGATAGAAAAGCGTGGTTTACTTTACTTAATTGTTTTCTAAAGGTGGGATCGTTGCGTCTCTTGTAATCGAAATAAAGGATATAACCAAGACCGGCGGTAACAATGCTACCGGTAGTTATTAAAGCAATAGTAGAGTTATTCATAATATACAAAAGTGGGTTTTACAAAAGAAAAAAAAAAAGGGTAGATTTCTTTTGGCACTAAAAAAAAAAATGGTGGGCGGGGCCAGGGTCTAAGCCTTTGTGATGGTTTGTGAAACATTGTTGTAATATAAAGATTTTTAAAGCAAAAACGAAAAAAAATGCAAAAATTGGCTATATACAGCTCAAGTCTTTATTCAAGTGAAATAAAAAAAGTTAATATCTTTATCAAGTAGATAAAGAAGCATAATTTCTACAGTTTTTTTTTTTTTTAAAAAAAAAAAAAATAGTGTGCTTAAGAATTTTTTTTTTTTTTTTGACAAGACTTGAACAATGACATCAAAGCTGGCTTTTTACATCACTTCCATTATGATTTCATTGGATTTATTAATATTATGACGTATTTATGCCATTTTTTGTTATGTTTTTTTTGCATAAAACGAGACGAAGAAATATATATTTTTTTTCTCTTTTTTTTTTTTCTTCAAATTATTACAATGAACTTTTCTAAACAATTGACAACGTCAACATTACGATCCACTGGAGTAACCTATCGAAAGATGGCCTCAAATATGGTGAACCAAAGATGCATGTCTGCTTACTCTCATATGTCGGATAATGATCCAAAAGTACTCGAAAAAGAAAAAGAAAAGCACTTGAAGTCCAAAAACAAAGAATGGAACGAAAAATTAGCTTCTGCCAGTGAAGCCAGTGTAAGTTTAAAGAAATAGGGTTAAGATGGCCTCCGATATCTGACTTGATTATTAGGTGAAAGCAGATAAGGAAGCTGATATTCCAATTAAAGACCTACAAGATAAATCCGTCAAGGATCAAGAAAAGAATCGCGATGAAGAATAAAAATGTACATAAATTTCCTCATATGAAATCATTGTGACATGGACTGAGATTCAATCAAGTTGGGGCTGCATTGACCAACATTTTTGGGTGTGTGGCGCACACGTTTTGAACTTCTTTATTAAGGGTATATATGATTATTGATTAACAAAGTTGAGTTTGTCTAAGTTATGGTGACGTTCACATCGACGTAAAGGTGTAAAGACTTGTTCTTCTTTGAGCAAAAGAGTCAAAAGAGAGACTGGTTTGATATTTTCGTTCATCAGAGGCTCTTTCTTGTATTCTTCTTCTTTCATTTCAACCAACTCTTCTTCTTCAGTGACATTTTCTTCTTCTTCTTCTTCTTCTTCTTCAGTGACATCTTCGTCCATGTAAAATTTACTGGATTGACTGGATGTACTACTAGCATAAGTCTTATTTGATTGTTGTTTGAACGACCAGAAACGCCATGAGAGATTTTTCATTCTTTTCGAATGATGTGGTGATGAATGATTATTTGATACTAAAACATATGAGCAAAACGATAATTGAATGTCCCACCTACATATAAACGAGAAAGATTCACCACAAATCCAAGGAAAGCGATACGAATTATTGCTCATAGAAAAAAAAAAAGAGAAAAAGAGAAGGAAAAAAAGAAGTGCGTTTGTTATTTATGTATCACAAGTTCCAGGATACAAGCCCTATCTTTTTCTCTCTTTTTTTTTTTTTTTTTTATTGTAAAGAAATGATAAGAAGATGGACATTTATAGAAAATCAATCCCTTAAGCTCAGATAACGGAAAGTTTTTTTTTTCCTGCGTGCTTTTTTAGGGAATTAAAGATAATCTCTAAAAGGTATTGAATTCTTTGAAATAATCCTCACGAAATATTAAACATGCTTTTCTTCTTATTTACAAAACAGAATCTTTATAAAAATAATCAATTCCCTACTTTATGGTTTTACGCAAACCTCATATCTCAAATTAAATTTAAAAATATACAAAAAAGCAGTAAAAAAAAAACACACACACACACACACATACGCCTAATGCAACTTCTTTTTTTATAAATCTCGTACCACATGGAAGACTTTTAAAATTTTGAGGAAAAAAAGAACTCAAAATACAGAATTCGCAGTCTAACTCTTACTTTCAAGGTCTGAAGTGTTTAGCAACTGATATAACAACAATTTTAATATCGGCTTTTATTGCTTTCTTAACTTTCTATGTTTGGTGCTGAGCTGCTTTCCTGTATTATTTGAGCCATAAAAGGTGAGCTTAAATTTTTCTGGTTTAGAAAAAATAAAAACGTCGGACCTGTCTCCATCGTAAAAAAAAGAAGGTCTTTCTCTCTCTTTCTAACTTTCAAATGTATCTTACGCCTTTTGAAACACTCAGCATACCTTCACATCCTGCAGTCGAAGGTTGGGAAAGTCAAAAATTAGCCGTCGAAAAACACGTATTTTCATCCACGACCGCAAGTCCACAACAAAAGATCGTATTCTTATTTTCACACGCAAATGGGTTTCATAAAGAAGTTTATCATCCGGTGATTAGAAGGTTATTGACTCATTTGAGAAGTTTGAAAGAATATGACTCGACAGAGATTCATGTCTTTACTTGGGATGCTCGTATTCATGGTGATTCGGCTCGATTGAACCAAGATAAATACAATCTGAGATGTAAGGCTGTTACTATTATACAAACAAAAACAAAAAAAAAAAAAAAAAAAAAAAAAAAAAGAGAGAGAGAGAGAGAGAGAGAGAGGAAGGATTCTAACTATCATTTATTAGATCGTTGGATGGATAACGCACTAGACACCAAACAAGTCATTGATCAGTTGAAATTAAAAGAAAATTACGATCAATTGATCGGTGTCGGTCATAGTTTTGGTGCTACATCCATGTAAGAAATAATAACAAACCCAAAAAAAAAAAAAGTTACTGACCATTATAAAGGGTCTTTCTCGAGTTTTATTATCCCCGCACTTTTGATGGTGTTTGTCTCATTGAACCTGTGTTAAAAAGAGAACTTACATCTCTGGAAAGCAGATTGAAAGGTCCCTTTTTCGCTTCAATCAAACGAAGAGATGAATGGCCTAACCGGTAAACGAAGTTGTGTACTGTTAGTACCATTAACTTGAATATGTATAGTGAGGAATGCTTACAATCTCTTGTGAAGAGATCGTTTTGGAGAAGTTTTCATCCAGAGGCCTTAAATAATTACGTTGTAAGAAAAAAAACCAGATATCAACCATTTACTTAACTCTTAGAACTATGGTATGTATGAAACGGATAAAGGTACTATCAAGTTAAAATGTCCCAAGGAACATGAGCAGGTAAATAAAGTAACAATCATAGGCGTTTTTATTTATATATATATAAAAAAGCACATGTACTATTGTGCTGTTCCAGAAGCCTTTTCGGCATTTAAATCTTCCAAGATAGTACAGGTTCCTATGCATATTCTCTTTGCTACACGCTCATCTTTGTAAGTAATATTATGGTGAGTGCTTGACCCTTATTTGTTGTAGATTAGATAAAAAGTTGACAGAGGATATGGTCCAATCAAATTCAGAGAATATCACTGCTGAATATATGGAGGGGACACATATGTTGCCCTTTGAATTACCTGACAATATGAGTAATATATAACGTTTTATAGAATTTTCAGTTTAAACTAACCCATTATAGTCCCACATATAATGAAATTGATCCGACGCGTCAATGATGAAAACCCAAAACTGAAATCAAAGTTATAAAAAACCAAACTTTTTTTTTTTTTTTTTTGCTTTACAATTATGATCA